>BQKN01001009.1:399317-427696 GCA_022839385.1 Asparagus kiusianus
TAGAAGTAAATTGTTTGTTAAACATCATCAAAACAAAAAGGTCAACATTTTACACACAAAAATTACAATTCTCTTCAAACAAACGCAACGAGTGTTTATCGCCCGCTGCTTGCGTGGGATCTTGGCCTGTGACGGGGACGCGTTAGTCCGTGGACCACCGAACGATTAATATTTGGACAGAGTTTTGTCTATCCGTGAAGGGATCGAGAAACCGTAGCTCTTATCTTGGCGAAGCGAGATAATCACTCTTCTTAAGATTACCGCAACGGGATAATCCTAAGGAACGAACCGAGCTGCAGATCTAACTCCTCCTCCTCTCTGAAATCTGTGCACTTTAAGTCTTCAATTTAGCAGGGCTTGGCCGAGGCACGAGAATTCCAGATCTGAAAAAAATAAGGACCTGGGGCTGTATGTATAGGCACAAAGGGGTTCCGGACGGTTAAAACCGTTTACGGAGCATTTCTGGGGCTGGAGACACCACAGGGTGTCTCAACTTGGGCCGAGACATCCTTAGGTGTCTCGGCCTTGGCCGAGACACCCTAGGGTGTCTCGGCCTTGGCCGAGACACCTTGGGGTGTCTCGTTTGTGCCGAGACACCCCGGGGTGTCTCAACTCAGGCTGAGACGCTCTGTTTTGTACATTTGTCCGTTTCCTCCGTAATTCCTTCATCCGCACTCGGATTTGAGCGATCCAAGGTGCGTTGGAAAGCCGACGAGGAGTTCTATAAGCTCCAATGATTAGATCATCTGTGGAATAAATGAGACACGAAGGGTATTTCACCGTTTGTGAACAACAGGGGGTTCCCGATCAGTTCGTATCTTCGTTATTCTGAAATTCTGTTAGTTCACGTAGTTCATCGATTCACTTCAAGCGTTCGTCGACGTCAATCAAACTTTTGTGACTTGGATAGTGATGTTCATCATCTTCTCTTAGCTTCGAGCTGTTAATGGAGACCTATAGGCAATTTTTAACGCCTACAGATACCCCCTCCAAATCGTTCCAGACTCGTTTCTTTTATAGAAGAGGCTGGAATACTTTGGATGTGATTGGTCCAACCTTCAGTCAGCGTAAAGGACCTGTAGTTAGCTTCAACTCTTGGCTCCTTCGATTTTTAGTCTATTTGATGCTTTGACAACTAGCCGAAGTCCTTCCGACGCTGCGTTCATCGTCTGGCCGTCGTCGGAGTCTCGAATCTAAGCGGGTGAGTTGATTTTGTCTCTTGTCGTTGAGTTGACTTAGAACTGACTATCTCCGTCACATCGTGTTGAATTAGGGTTATGAATCGTCACACGTTGACTTTTTGGTCGCAACGCGTTGACTGGCGTTGACCTAAGATTACGCGTTGACCGACGTTGACCTAGGGTTTCGGATCGCCATTAACACAGTTTATACTCGTGCGTTTGCTAGAGTATACACAGTTTAATCTCTTAAGGTATTAGAGCGTAGCGGTCTCAAATGTTGGGGCTGCAGGACCAACTGTTAAAACTAATTCATCTGCATGTGTGGATCTTATCTTAATGTTGTTGGATACTCGAGTCACGAGACCAACTAACGGAGTTGATGCGTCAATGACTCGTATTTATAGAATTTTTGGTAAATTCTCAGCCATCAACGGGTTTGATGAGCCTTTACCGACTACCGTTTGAGTCGGGCTAGCACGCGGATTGTTTAAGTCCCTTCCGCATGTGACGTTAAACTAAAAGAGTTAACCCTTTTAGTGCTACGATATTGAATACGTAGACTTCGTCTTTCTCCTGTGAAAAGACTAAACAGCGACGTGTATCAGACATTAACTTAGGATTTTTGGCAAATCCTCAGCCCTCAACGGATTTGACGTGCCTTTACCGACTACCGTTTGAGTCGGGCTAGCAAGCGGATTGTTGAAATCCGTTCCGAATGTGACGTTGTGCTAAAGGAATGAACTCCCTTAAACTTGATGCTACGACTTCGAATACGTAGACTTCGCCATTGTTATAGGAATAGGCTACCCGGCAACGCGTGTTAGGCGCTGACTTATCCTTACTTAAGATTCAGGATAAAAGTCCACAGACTCGGATTCTGGTGTTATTTTCAATCGGTAAAAGACTAAACCGGCAACGCGTGTTAGGCGTTGACTTATCCCTGCTTAGGATTCGGGATAAAATTCCCCATACGTGTGAAGCACGGATTCTGGCGTTATGAATAACAACCTGCCACAATGTTGAATATGTGGGCTTGTGTCCTTTTTTTTACGGTTAAGGACTAACCGACAACGCGTGTTAGGCGCTGACTTATCCCTACTTAGGCTTCGGGATAAAATTCCCCAGACTAGAATTCTGGTGTCTTCTTTAACCGGTGAAAGACTAAATCGGCAACGCGTGTTAGGCGTTGACTAATCCCTACTTAGGATTCGGGATAAAATTCCCCGTGCGTGTGAAGCACGGATTATGGTGTTATTAATAACAACCTACCACAATGTCGAATATGTGGGCTTCTGTCCTTTTTTTTACGGTTAAGGACTAACCGGCAATGCGTGTTAGGCGCTGACTTATCCCTACTTAGGCTTCGGGATAAAATTCCCCAGACTAGAATTCTGGTGTCTTCTTCAATCGGTGAAAGACTAAACCGGCAACGCATGTTAGGCGTTGACTTATCCCTACTTAGGATTCGGGATAAAATTTCCTGTGCGTGTGAAGCACGGATATGGTGTTATTAATAACAACCTGCCACAATGTCGAATATGTGGGCTTCTGTCCTTTTTTTACGGTTAAGGACTAACCGGCAACGCGTGTTAGGTGCTGACTTATCCCTACTTAGGCTTCGGAATAAAATTCCCCACACGTGTAAGGCGTGGATTTTGAGGGTTGAAAAGGTGGTGTCTTCTATTAGGGCAAAGACGAACCCGATGCGGGAGAGAAAGAATTTTATATTCTATCTCCCAAAGCTGAAAATGAAGAATTTTATATTCTATTTTCAGATGCAAAGGAGACTCGGGGTGGGATCTCCACCCCCAGAATCCAGAAAAGTAAAACTAGAAGTGGGATCTTCACTCCGAGAATCGGAAAGATTCAAGCAACCCTAACTTTTATAGGATTGGTTGCTTAATCTAAAAAGAATTCCTCATTTATTGAGGTGAAATTTCGATTCTAGCCCTAACTTTTATAGGTTTGGCTAAAAAGGAACATGTGGAAGTCTTTCGTTCATCGAAATGGATGACTCGATCTTGGTCCTAACTATCTGCAGGTTTGACCAAGTGAGGTTAAAGGCAATCCTAACTTTTATAGGTTTGATTACTCAAGTTGAAAATGGACCTCTCGTTCATGAAAGGGATCGAGAGGGGACTTTGGTTGTGGCCCTAACTATAAGAAGGTTTGATCAGGTAGACAGTGAGAGTGAGAGTACGAATTACAACAGGAGTGTTGACTCATACAAATCACAGTGGGGGTTTAGTGTTTATCATCTAAGTTGTAATGATCAGGTTATCCCTAAGAAAATTACATGTAACATTCTTTCGGGAACTTCCCGTTACATGAATTATCCACCCCAAGCTTCCTCGTGAAACTGGGTTTAACTTCATAGTGAGTTACATGACCAGGTTATCCTTAAGAATATTACATGTAAAAAATTCTCCAGGAACTTCCCGTCAAGTGTGGGAAACAGTTTAGACTCATATACCTATTGGAGTATCAGGGAGCAGTTTAACCTCATATACCGGTTGGAGGATTGAGAAGCAGTTTATACTCGTATACTCTTCGGAGTGTGGCGTTCTTATTTTGCTTATCCTAACGTTATGACGCCGGCTTCAACCAAGGTTTGGATGCTGTTCTTTAAAGTAAAGCAAGTCTTGGTGGGATGGAGGATCCTCCTATGGTATGCGCAGTACTTCGAATCCGTAGTATTGTCAACTTCCTCCTAATTTGTGATGGGTGGTAGCTTAATCTTGTTGTTTTCAAGAAGGGTCTCGAAGATGGCTGGAACGTCTTCGTCCTTAAATGAGTACTCTTTTTAGAGCCTCGAATCCGAAGTCTTCTGCTGTCTTCGTGGTAGCTGTTGCGACGTCTGATTAACATCAACAACTGTTGTAGGTGCCTTCCCTTCATCATGAGAAATGAGACTCGGGTTCAGAGGGTTAGCCATCGGTTGGCTTCTTTCGACTCTCCTCCTTCTGAGAAAGTGTTCGGCCTGCTCTCCGCGTACCTTTAACTCTTTCCAGGTATTGAGCGGCTCTACTCCCATAACGTCCAAGATGTTAATGGACAAGTTGTTATGACAAGTTTGCAAAACGAATTCCTCCGTGACGGGATCCTTGCAGTTCATTGCCTGATTGCGGAAGCGTTTGATGAAGGTATCCACAGACTCTTCGTCTTTTTGTTTCTCATCGAAGAGTGTCCTGATCGACACTTCGGCGTCATCATCGAAGAAATGAGCGAGGAACATGCTCTCCAGGTCCTCCCAGCTGTTGATGCTTCCGGGTTTGAGACGGCGGTACCAATCGAAGGCAGGCCTGCGAAGGGTGCCAACGAATGACCGCACCATCAAGGGCTCGTTGCCAGAAATCGTGCCCAAGTAGGACTTAAAGTAGATTAGATGCTGAGTGGGCGAGCCCTTCCCGTCGAGTGGCGTGAAGTTGATCAGGTTGAACTTCGCCGGATACGGGATCGAATCCCACTCTTTCGGGTAAGGATACGAAATGCCGGTCTTCTTTACCTCTTGAGCAGACATTAAAGCATTAATTTTGCTCTCGAGGTCCTTCATCTTTTCGTCCTCATCTATATCCTGTTTTGGACAATTTTCAAGAGGAATAATGCAGCCACCCCCAGTGTTATCATCATTGGTGGGTCTACCCCCAGCATCGTTATTTTTAGTGGGACCACCCCCAGCGTTGTGTTCATCCACATCTGAATCGCTACCTGTTTGGTTAGCAGTGCTGCGACGGATGGACTCACCTAGCTGATTCGACAAAGCTCGGATTTGTTGGTCGTGCATTTCTCTCATCTCCTGCATAGTCATTTCCACTTCGATCTTGAATGCTTCTTTCTGCTTGGCTAAAGCATCCTCAATCATTTTGGCTACTTCATCGGTGTTGATCATAAACACCTCATGAGATTGTCCGGGGCTAGATACAGTGGCTTCTGAAGCGACTGTCGAGCAAGCGTCTGACGTTTCATCGTCCGAGGATAGTCCCCTGGTCATCCTCCAATCGTCTCTACGTCTAGTAGTCCCTGCACGTAGCCGAGTTAGACGATGTGATATGAGGGGGTCCGAATCAGAAGATCGGGTAGATTTCCTCTTATCAGTCACGTTAGCGATGACTACGGATTGTTCAGGCCCGGCGGCCTCTAATTGAAGCCGAGACATTAGTTGGGCTATCCCCAAATTGACTCTCTTTCCTGGGGAGAAATCGGGGTTAGAAGTAATCAGAGACTTCCCCTTATTGACCATATTGATGGTGAATGCTGGGAGTTCGTCGTCTCGATTAGCCGATCGTCTCTTGCTAGAACGCCTTGATTTGGGTTTCAATACTTCTGCGGAGATACTCTCGAATACCGAGACCCTCTGCGGAGCGGTCTTGGGGCAGCTACATACTGATAATACTGTCCTGATTAGTTTGGTACACGAACAGTGAGAGTCCGCTTTCCGGGTACCTCTCTTTCGAGATTTATTCGTACCCCCAGTCCGATAGTACAACTCATCGACGTTGCGGTCAGAGAAACCTATCGGCTGTTTACATGAATTCTTAGGTATAACGCGTTCATCTGTCTGACGTGTTTTTCTCTGAGTAAACATCGCCTTGTTAGCGTCTGCGGGAGTCACACGTTTGGAATCACACTTTTGTGAGGGTGAAACCTTAACGGGCTCCTGGTTTTCTGTACACACCCCCAAGCAGGCCGTTGCAGAAACCAACTTGTTAGGAGGTCGCGTACGACCCCCAGTCTGGATGTTTGCTCGGGGTTCCTTTAATGGTCCCGAGCGTTCCTTAATAGGCACTTTGCCTCGATCTTCGGGTAGAGAACCGAGGAGATCCTTCAGAGGAATCCTGAACTTGGAGAAATCCACGCTACGGTGGGGCTTTATCGGGGGTTCGGGATCTGAAGTTGACAAAGGCTTAATGATAGCTCTGTTTGTTTTTGCCTTAGGCGCTGATTTAGCTTTTGGTATCCAAACTTGTTTAGATCTTGGCGATCTCTTAACTGCCTCTTCCTTTTGCACTTTCTGTGCTTTTCGCACAAGGGTCCGGGCATGCGCAAACAAGACGCGGTGCTTCTGGATTCGCTCCTCGAGAGTAGAGCGGGTCCGTTTGACACGAACCCATTCGTTAATTGGAGGTCGAGAGGAGGATTCCGATGCTAGTCGTGGCGACAGATTAGCCACTTGGCACTTTCTGAACTCCCGATCTGCTTGGCAATGGAGTCCATCCACCTGATCCAAAGCCTTGGCGAATTGGCGCGCGAGGCGTTGGCGTTTCCTTTGACGTGCTCTCTTTGATAGAGTTGGCGCGCCTTCAGCAGTCGACTCCTTGATTGCGAAGGAGTTCATCTCTGCAGATCTGGTCTCATTGGATGCCGGCGGATCGTTGCAAGGTGCAACTATGGCAGCGACGACGTGGAGATCGACTTCTTTGGTCTTCAGATCTGGAGACCGACGGATCTTCTGGGAGGAGGAGATCTTCCTGCGCTTATGAGGAGGAGCAGATCTGGAGGAGGAGGAGGAGATGTACTCTTCAAATTTCTGCTGGTCGAATTCGTATTCGACCTCTTCGAACACCGGGATCTTGATCGTCGGCTGCGTCACGACAGCCTCGGCAGCGAGGCTGTTGGCTCCCACTGTGGTCGCCAGCTTGTTTGCGGAGAAAATTGATTGATTCATTGTGGGATTCATTACAAACTTCAGACGTTTACAACGAATACAAAAATTAGTCTTTTTATAAGACTTTTACACACAAAAAAATTACAATTCTCTTCAAACAAACGCAACGAGTGTTTATCGCCCGCTGCTTGCGTGGGATCTTGGCCTGTGACGGGGACGCGTTAGTCCGTGGACCACCGAACGATCAATATTTGGACAGAGTTTCGTCTATCCGCGAAGGGATCGAGAAACCGTAGCTCTTATCTCGGCGAAGCGAGATAATCACTCTTCTTAAGATTACCGCAACGGGATAATCCTAAGGAACGAACCGGGCTGCAGATCTAACTCCTCCTCCTCTCTGAAATCTGTGTACTTTAAGTCTTCAATTCAGCAGGGCTTCGCCGAGGCACGAGAATTCTAGATCTGAAAAAAATGAGGACCTAGGGCTGTATTTATAGGCACAAAGGGGTTCCGGGCGGTTAAAACCGTGTACGGAGCGTTTCTGGGGCTGGAGACACCCCAGGGTGTCTCAACTTGGACCGAGACACCCTTGGGTGTCTCGGCCTTGGCCGAGACACCTTGGGGTGTCTCGTTTGTGCCGAGACACCCCGGGGTGTCTCAACTCAGGCTGAGACGCTCCGTTTTGTACATTTGTCCGTTTCCTCCGTAATTCCTTCATCCGAACTCGGATTTGAGCGATCCAAGGTGCGTTGGAAAGCCGACGAGGAGTTCTATAAGCTCCAATGATTATATCATCTGTGGAATAAATGAGACACGAAGGGTATTTCGCCGTTTGTGAACAACACGGGGTTCCCGATCAGTTCGTATCTTCGTTATTCCGAAATTCTGTTAGTTCACGTAGTTCGTCGGTTCACTTCAAGCGTTCGTCGACGTCAATCAAACTTTTGTGACTTGGATAGTGATGTTCATCGTCTTCTCTTAGCTTCGAGCTGTTAATGGAGACCTATAGGCAATTTTTAACGCCTACAGTATTGTGATTTGTATTGGATTTCATTAATTTTCAGTATTGTGCATCTGTTAAAATTGAAGCTGGAATGTAAATATTTGCGAGCTCGCCTCCTAGAGTGGATGTTTCATCACCTTCTCATCCAACACTTTATTTTTCTTTACAACGTGGGAATATTTTTGGAAGGAAAATCATCAAGAGACAGGAGACGTGGTTGGGCATTTTTGGAGAGAGAATGTGGGTTGTTGATTATTTTTGGAGAGAGAAGGTGGGTTGGATAGTAGAGAGTACAAAGATAATTTAGAATTTTTAAAATAATTGTGATTGTCTCAACCTTATGTTAGTGTTCATTTTGACTTTTTCATTGTTCACCTTTAGTTAAAAAGAAGTAATTGATATGATGGCTGACAAATACAGCAAAAGGACCACTCAAGAAGATAGTTGCGATTAGAAATCTTGAAGGAAATAGAAGGAACAACACAGCTAACGTACCACTATCATCCACGTTTTCTGCGGATAGTCGAAGAGCAAGTCGAGGGTAATAATAAAAACTTGAGAAGAGCACGGTTTTATTATCACTAATTCCATTTTTACATTCACAATGGCACACTATAAGAGGCCATCCTCATAGCTCTTTTTATTTCGTAAAAAAGAACACAAATACAATAAAAAAATGTAAATAAAAAAAAAGAAATCAAAGATAACCGAACGCGAAGTGTACAGAAATGTGAATTTTCTTCTTCCTATTTTGAAGCGTCTTCTTTTCTTTTTGTTATAGGATTCCCATTTATTCACTAGTTTCTGTTGAAATGATCAAACAGTGTAATTTTGCTGGATGGTGCCGATGTCGAGACCTTTTAGCTTGACCACAGACTCGACATGACCTTTCAACGTGGTGAGCTCCCGTAGCCTGTAAAGCCATCAAAATATTCTTATTATCACGCTGATCCTCGATTATTTGATATGTGCAAAAAGAAAAAAGAAAAAAAGGAAATACGATACTTTAAAAAAACGTTAAGATGCTACAGGTCCCATAAACTGAAGATCAAGGACAAGGAATTAGATAAGCTAGTTAATCATTTTGAGCAAAGAAGGGTTAAATGAGTTAACCCCATCGTTACGATTTATATTCTTCTGCGGTGCATATTTCTTAAGCCATCTAAAGAGGGGAATAAGTACAAACACCTCACTTTAAGGGATTTAGCATTTTGAACCTTTTCTAATGTACGTCTTCAACAAGTTGAGACGGTTTAATTCAGTATATGATAGCTCAAGATAGCAAAATTAATAGGCAACACCATAAGGGAGTGTCAGAATGAAATCACAAACCTTGCGACCTCTGCTCTCCTTTTAGCTTGCTCCGCAATTTCCGATAGCTCAAGATAGCTACTTTTATCCGAGAAAAGGTGGCTAGTTTCAACAGGCTGAAGCCCATGAAGCGTTCTTTGTGCTGTGGCCCACTGGGCTTCTCTTTCTTCCCTGCCGTAATCTTTCTTAGTGCTGAATGCAATCTGTGAAGAAATATTAAAGCAAATTATTTCTAGTGCAATTACAAGAGACAAAACAGCGAGGCTATTGCAAGTAAAGTTTCCAAGGAGGGCAAACCTTCTTTTGGAGGAGATTATCCCAAGCCTTCCCACTTAGAATGTAGCGGATCAGAAATTTGAAGAAGTCGAGGGGGACGAAGAACACAATGCTGTAGAGCCAAATAACTCCGGCCCAGCCCCATCCGATGCCTTTGATTTTGGCAAAGCGCCAGTCAGCATAGACTGCTATCAGCGTTGCGACCTGCGAAGAAAATATCAGTTTCAAGTCTTAAAATCTCTAATCATTAGAGAAATAACGAGGATAAATAACATAGTCCATCGTCAAGCAGAAATGGACTTGAGCAGGAAGTAGAAGCTGCGACAATATAATTTAAGTTTTTTTTATTAATCTGGTTATTGTCCTCTTTTAGGGTCCATTTTGATTTAGTCTCATAAATAGCTTTGAACCTACAGACCTCCCATCATAATCGATTACTCAACTAACAGACCTGATTTCTCTTCAAATTCTAAATATTTACTTCTATTAGGACAATAAAATGATGCACTGCAGTGAAAGCCAATTAAAGAATAGTCAGTGGCTATTTGGCTGCTTCGAATTTGATAAATAGATAAATGAAGCTCAATAGAATTTAGAAAATTAGGAAAAGAGGATCATATGGATGAGGGTCTTACAAGCTGTGCGACAAAGAAGGCAGTGACTAAGAGAAGCCCTGGGCGTTCAACAAAAAACCAGCTGCGAGAACGAGTCACAAATATGAGGGCTTGGCTCACAATACTAACTTGCAAGTATAGAGCAGCCATCATCTCATGATCGTTGTGCCTCAGTGATCTAACATTGAACTTGTCCTGCATCATGACATAAACATACCTAGTTAGGTTATGATTGAAGAATGACAAATCCTACAACAAACAATACAGAGGTTACTGAGATAATATTTCAACATGCAGTAGAAAGGATCAAAAAGCTTACCGAGAAGAAGTCAGTATCCCTCATAGCCCAAAAGAAAATGACAGTCATCAAAGCGAGATAGCTTCCTAGAACTATGCCGGTGGCAAAAATTTCCCTGAGCTTCCAACTGTCAGGCATTGGAGATGGCTTCACCCTATCCTTTGAGATTGTCATAATTGTTCCTGAAATTATGATATACATAGGGCCAACAACTCAAGTGTTACCACAAGCACAATATTGACGGGACTTTGATAGTAAAAAAAAGGACAGCTTCTAGATTAACAAAACTAAAGCTGACCATCATTAAGAATTGCAATAATCAAAACCATAAAAGGTGAGAAGTCGAATTTCCATATTAGCGCAATGAGCATAAACCCAAGCTGCAATAAATTGGTAGAGGAAAATGAATGAAAATCACATATAGACAATAATATATATCATGAATTGGTAAGGCTGTGATTTTAGTTTAGTACTCACCACAATCCGGATGGTAATGGAAACTGCATAAATCTGTGGAGTGATGAAACAAAGAAATGATTATTCACGGATCACTAAAGTGACCGGAGAAATTGAGCAAACTAAAAATATTGTCAATAGAACTGACTGTGTAGTTCTTCATCCTCTGGAAAATGGCTCTACTAGTGAGAACAGCACTGATGATGACACTTAGTCCAGGCTCAGTGAGCACAATGTCAGAAGCACTTCTCGCTGCATCAGTAGCATCAGCAACTGCAATCCCAATATCAGCCTTCTTTAAAGCCGGTGCATCATTAACACCATCTCCAGTCATTCCGCAAATATGTTTCTTCTCCTGTAACTTCTTCACTATTTCATACTTATGTTCTGTTCCAAAGAAAGGGAAAAAGAAACAGATCAACATCACAAAATTTTACAAGGAATTCAAATTAGCAAGTATGTAAATGATGATAAAGTCTCCCACCTGGGAAAACTCCTGCAAACCCATCAGCAGTTTCGATCAAGTCATCCACAGGAAGATTAGCAAGAGATGCATCCTTGTTCTGGCCAAGTAATGAGGAAGAAGGGTACATGTTTGACCCCATTCCCAACCGACGACCTGTCTCTTTAGCAATAGCAAGCTGATCCCCTGATGTTGCAAAAATCATAGGTTATCTTGGAGTATGTAATACCAAATTCATAAGTTCATATTACCACTTACCAGTAATCATCTTCACATTAACACCAAGATTGAGAGCCCTGCGAATAGTTTCAGCACTGTCATGCCTTGGAGGATCAAAGAGAGGTAACAAGCCGACAAATTGCCATGGCACCCCTAGACTTTCTTTAGTTCTCTCTGGGACTTCCTGCGAATTAAAGAAAGTGTGTTATCTCAAATACAGGGAATCTAACTGAAAATATATGAAAATGTTTACTTACCTGTCTTGCAACAGCCAGTGACCGAAGCCCACGTTCAGCAAACTTGTCAATTACACTGTGAACCTTATGCCTAACATCTTCCTTGCAGTTGCAAAGGCTTAATATCTGTTGCAAATAAATAAACCAAGCATTAGGCACACGTATATTGCCATATGTTTGTTGTTAACAAACATTACAGACGATCTCAATTTTACGTACCTGCTCGGGGGCTCCTTTACTTACACGATGCCACTTTCCCTCAGCATCAACGTAGGTTAAAGCAGTTCTTTTGTCAACTGGATTGAACGGGAGAAAGTGGACTTCAGTGATACCAGCTCTTGCCTGTGAATATCATAAGAAGAAAGCTAAGGATGAGTATTTCCTTTCTTCAGTGAATGAAGAGGATATAGTTATTTTTACGGGCTTCCCAAAATAATCTTAGTAGTCTATTAAACCATACCTCTTTAGGGTCCGAGAGCATTCCAACCATGGCTGCATCAATAGCATCCTGGTTCTCAGTCCTTGATGCCCTAGCAGCCAAAAGCATGACATAATCTTTCTCTACATTTTTTGTAAACACCTCGATAAGGTTTTTATCAATGCTGAGTTTATTAAGGGTAAGTGTTCCCGTCTTATCACTACATAGCACATCCATGCCAGCCATCTCCTCTATTGCAGTCATTCTCTTAGTAATTGCTCCTTGCTGAGATAATCGGTGGGAACCAATAGCCATAGTCACAGAAAGAACAGTCGGCATAGCAATTGGTATACCTCCAATCAATAGCACCAAAAGGTTGTCAATCCCATCTCTATACTTCCTCTTTTGAATTGGGTACATGACGATGATTTCCACAATAATTCCAACAGCAATGGAGCAGATACAGAAATTACCGATGGCAGTGAGAACCTTCTGGAAGTGGCCAACTTGATTAGTGCTATCAACCAAATGAGCTGCCTTTCCGAAGAAAGTGTGGACTCCTGTGGCTATAACAACTGCCTCGATCTCACCCTGCTTGCAAGTGGAACCAGAGAAAACCTCGTCACCAGGATTTTTTGTCACAGGAAGGGATTCTCCAGTGAGTGCAGATTGGTCAATCTTTAAAGGATCACCTTCAAGAAGTCGAGCATCAGCAGGAATGATGTCGCCCAATTTGACACTAATGACATCTCCTGGAACTAGGATAGATGCATCCTGCTCGCTCCATTGGCCATCTCTGAGAACCTTCCGTGACAAAAAAGAGAAGTAACAAATGATTATAACAGACACACTTATTTAAGCCAATTTTAGGAGCATATATGAATATGAGTACAAATAAGTGTATTGGTTGAGAGAAGAGATACTAACATGGAAACAATAAAGGTTAGAGGTAGCTCCAATTTAACATGCATGGATGATATTATAAATGTACATGAAAGGTTTTCTTTTAAGAGAATTTTTATTTAGAGAGAAAGAAAAGTGTGCTACTCAGGAGATAACCTCTAAAAGAGCTAATGAAAGAAAATGTTTCAAGTAAATTATTTCAAAAGTTTGGAATAATGGCTTGTTTGTTGTCATTTAGTTGTAAACTGGTAAAACGATTAATAGGTATTGTATTTCTAATTTCTTCGGGTGGATTTATTAGATAACGCTAGATTATGAGGGAAAAAACAGGACACTAGATGTAGAACTTCTGAGGGAGAGGAGGGAATCTCTTAAATTTGGGACCAGCTTCTATCATGAGATGTTGTTTTGAATGAAACAAGTGAGCAAGGGTTTTTGAATGTCAATTCAATGTACTTATCAATGAGATTACACGAAGAAAGCTTCTTAGCAATGATGGTACTCGTTGTAGTCTATCCATTATTCTGGCGTATGAGTAAAAAGGTTTGATCTTATTATCTGGATCCAATTAAAACCAGCCGATATCTCCATCAACGCCTACTAAAGATTAATGTAGATCTAAAATTGGCTAATAACCACTAATACACAAGGAGATCTAAGATATGAAGTACACAAATAATTTGATAATGCATTTTATTAAAAAAATCAATAATAGAAAGCTTGTTGATGCAAGTTACTTAGCATGATATTTAGCAAAATGAAAGAAAAGGGTATTTTTCCTACTTAAATTATAAGCTGGTGTTTCATTCATACTTCATTGGATTATCATCTCGAATAATTCTAAGCAAAACTTCAAACCCAATTCTTTAGGATATAACAATAATAATTTTATCAGATATACTTGACCATTAAATAATAGTCGCATCTGAAATGATAAGAACCATGTTTCTTACTTCTACGTGGTACTACAAATCTACAATGTCTATTTCCTAATTGTAAACTAAAGCCTTCGCAATGCATATTTTACATTCAAAAGGGCAGAAATTTATCAGGAAAAAACACTACAAAAATTTGCGTACCTTGGTTTTGGGAGCAAGGCCAGCCATGAGAGCAGCTGCTGCATTACCAGCATTGTTCTCTTCTATGAAAGAGATGGTTGAGTTAACCACAAGAAGCACAATAATACCCACAAAATCTTGCCAATCTGGTTTCCTTCCTCCGCCATTGGCCAAGGCAATGGCCATGATTGCGGCCATCTCCATGACCCACGACAGTGGGTTCCACATAAACCCCAGAAATTTTAGGACTTTGCTTTCCTGTTCATAAAATTAATCATTAATTAAGAAACTAATGGTTATATCTTTATAAATTGAAATGGGTATTTTGTGATACTCAAAAAGATTGTACCTTTTTCTCTTCGAGCTTGTTGGGTCCAAAGATTTGAAGCCTGTTGGCTCCCTCCTCTGAGGAGAGACCTTCCTTCGTGCATTTCAGCTGCTCGAACACTTCCTCTACTGGGATTCGCTCCTAAAACAAATCACAATTCCTCAAAATTAGAAACCAAATTAATCGGGATGAATTACAGTACAATTAGACTAAGTTTATACCTATTTCTTCTGTAGAATCGATTTAGGGGGTGTTTGTTTCAAATCCTATAATTTAAAATGGATTTCACCATTGGATTTGAAATCCATAGGTGATTTATTATGGGTTGGGATTCATAAAATTTTATTTGTTTCAACAATATTTTGGGATTTGGAATACTATAATTTGTAATATTTTTGTTTGTTTCAAACTTTTTGGAATTTGAAATCCTTAATTTGTCTAACACTTTTGAAATCCACCCCACATCCCTTCTAAAAAAGAGGATTTTACAAATTCTTAAATATAATATTTTTTTATTATTTTGGGATTTAATATTCTAAAATTTGTTTTGAAACAAACAAGTTTTATGGAATTCTAAAACCCAAAAAAACCCACTTTTTGATCTTAGAATTTGAAATCCTACCCAAATACCAAATTTTTTTAGAAACAAACACCGCCTTATAAAATTCTTACTTTGGGGAGAACAGAGTTCTGCAGTGCATCATTTGGATCGGTAATCTAGAACTGAATCGGGTAGTGACCCGATCATACTGATGGACCTGGCCCGGCCCAAGAAAACGAATTGATTTTTGATTTATTTATTATAAAGGCTAAAATACAAGTTAAATACCATATAGTTTCACTTAAGTTGCAATTATGTTTTCTTAATCGTTTTTCTTAATTAATATATCCAAAGTTGTTTAAATTTGACACATAACTACGTCTTATTGTGCGAATATAGAAGTTTTCAACTGATCGTTCTAGTATAACACTCAAATGGTAATTCCATATTTTAGATACTAATGAATTCAGAAATCAGAATCTCTCTTTACCTAATGCTCTCTTGTAAATCAATAATCGCTTAACCCAAAATTCAAATCGTATCCAGACAGCATAATTCTTTGTTAAAAATCACATCATACGAAGACAGATCACTCAGCTTTTGGACCTACTTTATCTATATAAAATAACTATAAAAATGACTATAGGAACAATAGTTAAAGATGACACAAAATTGATGAAACGGGATGGAAAATGTGCTTGTTATTCTTTTTTTTTTAATGTGCTTGTTATTCCTTTATTTATTTTTTTTAAATAAGAACGTAGTAAATGAAAAATGAAACTCACAAGATCAACACTCTCATTCTTGACCTCCTCTAGACTTATGCCACCATTCCCTGCCATCCCCCCGAATCAACTCCACGAACGGAAAACTTTTTAATCAAATCCAAAGTGTTGATCTTCACTTCGCGAGCAAAAAGAGAAATTGGACAATGAAGTCGTTCGTGCCGTCTCAGGCATAATTTCCACCGATATTTATACCCATAGGATCAGGGCCCACATCTAAGAAATTTGCAGTGGGCCCACTGCCTTGTGCTCTCCTCCGCCAGAACAATTTGACAGGCCCGCCTACCAATGCCAAAGGAAGAACATATAGTTGCCACAAATATCATCATCCGTGCAACTTCCATCTCTCCCTCGATTTCCACGCTGCCTAAATCATTTTATTTACCCGTTTATAAGATCATACAAGGAAGGCTCAAACCCTCTAAAACGAAGGGGAAAATGTTTTAAGGCCCCAAAATAAAAAATCTGTTGTGACTAGGCCCCCCTATTATTTTTTGGGTGATAAAGCCCCAATACATAAAGTCCTTGTGTTTCAGCCCATGTTTACCTTTCCAACACACCACAGTGAGAAAAAATTTTCAAATTCCAAAATTACCCTTAACTCTACCCAAAAACTGCCAGTCCCCCCTCTCTCTTTCCTCTCTTCTCAGACTCAAACCTCAGCGAAATTGGGCGGAGGCGACGACGAGAAGAAGCCGCCACCGTAGGTGAACGTGTGAGGAGGAAGCTCCTCTTCTTGCCACTGTCGGTGAACGTCTTGCGAGAAGAGGTGGGCTTGGATGCGAGGGCGTAGGCTTTTATCAGGGTGATGAAGAGCTGCTCGCCGCAGCGAAGCTTGGATGCGGATGAGGCGGGCGTGGTCGAAAATGGAGAGGGAGGTTAGGCGGGCGTGGTCAGATATTATTCAGTGAACCCCTTTCTAGAAAGTGGATAGATTTTTCCTCAGAAAATAAGTTAAAATTTTTGGGGTAAGCTCTTCTTCAGATCCCTTTGGGTTTTCTCATGCTTATGGGTTTTTAAAAATTTTATGTTTTGGAATTTTTTTGTGTACATGCTCTTTATCTCAGATGAGAAATACTCCTATATTCTGTAATCTGTTGGGTATTATCATGTTCTAGCCTAAACTGATTGTTTCTCCTGTTGGTTTTTTGTGCTGCTTGTTCCTACTCTGATTTTGGTGTACCCAATGTTTTTGATATAAAAATGCAAGAACTGAATCATATGAATAGGGATTAAGACATGTTAGCGATTAGTCACTAATTTGGCAATTTGTAAACTAGTGAGCAAAGCTTCTTTCTAGATTTATGGATTTTGTTCTTGGATTAGTTCTGCATAAGTTTTGAAATGTATGTGAAACCCAAACATAATTGATCGGATATCTTGTACTTTTCACCAATAATTGTTGTCCGTTTTTTAGCGAAAACCAGAAAAAACTATGCAGAATGAGATGTGCACTACAACAATAAAGAAAGTAGCAGGTTAGCAAAATAATAATAACAGTAAGAATAATAATAACAAGTTGTTATCATGTCTGTAAATGTAAGCTTGTGTTTTTGCGACAATTTTGGGTTAGACATGTTCAGATGAGACTACAATAATAATTTTGACCATGAGACAAAACAAATTTTTTATGCCTTCAACTAATTAGCACGTTGCTTTATGTTTCAGATGGTATCCTAATTTTGACTTTATTCGGCAAGAGAACGGTGAGCGGCGAGCGGCGAACGGCGGCGAGCGGCAGAATTAGTTTCCTGATCTAAGATGCTTCTTTTAATGTGATTTAGCTGATGTCCTTGATTAACGGATCCCATATGAATAATAAATGGCAATTAGTTTCCTAATTTCGTTGTCTGAATTTCTAGATGGAATTTGATGTGCACTTTTTAAAATTTTTAATTTTACCCTATGTTTAAATATTTCCCTATACATCCTTGTGTAAACTGCATTGTTATGATCATCTGCAGATCATAAGAGAGATGCAGCCAGAGCAGAGGATGCGCTTGCTCTTTCTTATGGAAATGAACTCATTGGCATGCAGAGAGACTGGAACGAGGAATTACAGTCTTGTCGAGAGTTTCCTCATACAACTCTTCAGGAAAGGTGTATTATATGACATGTCATTTCATTTACTCATGTTTTATGCTTGTTGATTGTGTTTAGGGTCTATTTTTTTGGCTGTTAATTAATTTCATATAAGAGCCTGTCTGTTATATTAAGCCTGGGTTTTCTGGTCATTTAGGTTTTATTTTTTTTATGGTTGAAGTGTGTGCATAGCTAATCGAAAATTATTATCCATTTATTTGTTTTCATCTTTCATGATCTTGCGTGATCGTGCTCTTTATAAGGTGAATTGTGATTTTGTTGATGCGACATCTAAGGGTGCCATTGAAAAATATTATGCTTTTCTAATTTACTTGTTCTGCATCAGGTATGTTCACAACAACATATTCTTCAGCTTTGCTGTGGATGCCGACCTTGGCCTGCTATCTAAAGGACAAACCAGTACTGATTTGAAAGTCACAGTGCTGCAAGGAAGTACAACACATAAGATCAAACATTTGTACATTTATAAGTGTTCTCCAATTCAGATTTTGCTTGAGAGTTAAGAGTTCTAAAATAGCCTATGTTCTTGATCATTTTTTGCCAAATGTTTAGGCAAATTTCAGATTTTGCAATGCTTCATTCTTTGTGTTACCTATACATAAGCTCATAATATGTACCGCTTTAGTTAGATTTTTGACAAACATTTTCATTTTTTGTAGGAGGGGCACAACCAATAAGTTGGAATACGCAAGTGAATATTGTTGTTGATGTTGCTAGAGGATTATCATACACAGTTGTAGAATGATGGAAACAGAAGCATCAAGCAGAGACATTAGATAAAGGATGGTAGAAAATTGTTCTAAATATTGATTGATTGAATCAAAATTTGTGTGCATGTCTGTATTGTGTATATTAATTTCGTTGTGTAAAAGTTCATATGACAAACAATACAGCAAGCTTGACCTTTATTGTTCTTATTGTATTTCTGGTATTTTTGTCACCATATGTTAACTTGTTAATACGAAAAGCTAATACTTATCATGTACTTTCTTCATAACATGTTAACTTTAATCTAAAGATGTTAACTTTCATCCTAATATGTTAACTTTAACTGTTACATGTTAACTTTCATCATTATATGTTAACTCTCCTCGTAACATGTTAACTTTCAGCTGAACATGTTAAGTTTCATCATAATATGTTAACTTTCACTGTTACATGTTAACTTTTATAATAATATGTGAACTTTCATCATAACAAGTTTTTCAACTAAAATTCGATGTGTATTCAAGCAATATCAGCTGTAAAAATGTAAGAAGTTTATTATGGTGAACGTTAACATATATTTATGTTTTGTTTTGATACAACATATATTTAACAGGTTCAAATGAAAAGCTATATGTTTACTTGAATATCAACAGGAAAAGCTAATACTTAATATGTATATTTGACAAGTTAACATATTCAGTTGCATTTTATCATGTTATAAAGAAGATGATTGTAACAATGAAAATTAACATATTATGCTGAAAGTTAACATATTCAGCTGATAGTTAACATGCAGAGATGAAGTAAAACATGTTCGTAAGAAAGTTAACATATGCAGATTAAAATTAACATATACAGCTGATAGTTAACATGTTCACAAGAAAGTTAACATGTTCGGGTGAAAGTTAACATGATCAAATGAGAGTTAATATGTTCATGTTAAAGTCAACATGTTAGAATGAAAGTCAAAATTATTCTGTTGTTTATACGTCTAGTTCTATTTCTTCCCTTCCTGTTAATAGTAATTGGTAGCAATATTTAGATTTCATCTCTTGACATACTTTGCATATGAGAGTTAACATGCTCACGTGAAAGTTAACATGTTCAGGTTAAAGATAATATTTTTAGCTTAAATTTAATATATTCAGCTGAAAGTTAACATCTTCATTATAAAGTCTACAGAACTTGAAAGCTGATAGTTCTAAGATTGTAAGTCTAATCATATCGTGTATTCAAGCAATATCAGCTGTAGGAATGTAAGAATTTTATTATGGTGAACGTTAACATATTATGATGAAAATTAACATGTTCAGCTAAAAGTTAACATGTTACAAAGAAAGTTAACATATTATGGTGAAAGTTAACATGTAATAGTGAATGTTAACATATTATGATGAAAGTTAACATGTTCAGCTAAAAGTTAACATGTTACGAAGAAAGTTAACATATTATTATGAAAGTTAACATGTTACGAATAAAGTTAACATATTATGAAGAAAGTTAAACATATGTAAATCATTCAAGCCCACAATTATGAGTCATTCTCCTACTCAGTTTCGAGTACAACCACATAAAATAGCTAACATATCATAAGTTCTCATAAGTTCAGACATGTTTTCTTATACAAATATCTTACAAAAACCACTCTAATCTCTATGCAAATCTACGCAATTTAGTACACATGCATTCTTTAGAAAGAATCTGAGCTTGATCTTCGCAGCTGATACTTTGGTTCTGGTGGCGGCGTAGAATGTAATATCGTGTCCAACTCCTGGAAAAAAAACAAATGAAAAAACCGAGTTACTTGGCCATTTCATCAAACACCTACAACCCCCATCTCCTCCTCCCCCTCCTCAACCACCTCCTCCTCAACCCCCATCTTCATTTAAAACTATCATCTTATCACTGAAACCATACCTTTATACAAAAAAAAGCCCCAAAACCCCCCACATTTTACCTCGTTGATAACTATCTACCTACGGCTGAGATCCAGAGGCGTAGGAGATGAAGCCGAAGAGGAGGAAGACGGGCAGGGAGAGCAGACCGATCCGCTCGTGGAGGAGGGCCAATGACGTAGCCAGGATTTTTTTTGCCCTGGGTGAAAAAATAACAAAGCAAAAAAAATTAAACCCACTGGATTCTCTGAAGGGGTGCTCTTTACACTAACAGGGAACATGTAGAGCTGTTGAACTACAAAATTTTGGAAGTGAAATCAAAATGATCAATTTGCCACCATTGACTTTGTTTCTATTGAACACTAAACTCACTGGATGTCTTGAATTTTTTGCATAAAAACCACAAATTTTCACCTTTAAAACAGACGAGCAATGAGGCAATGGAGAGTTAAAATTGGGAATGTAACATACCAATTAAAATGTCAAAAAGATGACATTTTTATCAACAAAAAGTGAAATTTTTCACTATGGTTGGCTCGAATGCTACCAATAAAGAGAAACTCATCTCCAGAAACCTAGATCTGTAGGAAATTTGGCTAAAAATGGGAAAATTTTTGAGAAAGGGAAGAACCTTGAGCATGAACAGCAGCTACAATAGAGTCCTCTCTCGTGCCGCAATTGCCTATTTTCTTTCTCCTCTCTCTCATTCTAATTCTTGAGTGGAGAGCTAGGGATCGGCGAGGAGGGTGGGGAGGAGGCCAAGGCGGAGGGGGCCGTCCCAAAAGGAGATGAGGGCGGTGTGGAGCTCACGGAGGGGCACATAGCAAAGGAAGACCCACTAGATGCCAGATAATTATGATGGCAGATCACCAGCTCCATGGGTTAAGAGGAAGAGTTCATGGGTGAGAGACATGGGCATTTTAGGTAGATTGGTCAAAATACACCAAGTACATGTATACAAATGGGCTTTTGGGACTAGACCACACTTTTCACACTTTTTTGGGGCTAAATGCTAAGGGAAATAATTGGTGGGGCTGAGCCACATTTGGATCTTTATTTTGGGGCCTTGAAACATTTTTCCCAAAACGAAAGGGGAAAAAAAATAAATAATCATATAGAGGACAGATGATAGAAGTAATACAGTCTTGCTGTTAGTTTTAAATCAATACGAGCTATACATAAATCAAATAACTGCAACTATTTCCAAAAAATAGTAAAAGAATTGATGAATAAAATATTTAATGAGTAATTTGGTCTTAGATTTTTAAACTACGGGCTTAAAATATTTCCCCACTTTTTAATCTTCAATATCTGGTATAGAAAATATAGTTGTTCTTTATTCTTTTTTTTTCAATTAAAAATGATGAGTGAAAAAGATTTTGTAGTGGGTAGACTGATAAGCAATTTGGAGCTGATTTATGAGAGACCATGTTGTCTTGTAATAGCCCCGCTGTATGCCTAGTCAATTAGATCATAAAATAACTTAGCTAAAAAAGATTGTGTCATCAAACTAATCATATTTTTACTAAAATCGGAATATTCTGTTATAAAAAGAATGATATGAGAAATTTACGGCTGTGTCCAAAGAGACGAGGATTAGCTTAATTCAAATTCGAGCTATTATATTAGAATTGGATTTTGTTTCTTGTTGGAGACATTAACTATGAGGTTTTGCTGCCAGCGTTGACTAGATAAATTCTAGGTTAAATTGTACAAACTCTTTTACATTGTCATTGTCCCATAGCCAATTGTTTATATGATTCGAATCTAAATCAATTCCTAAACCATTTGAGAAAGACCATTAATCGAATTTGTATATCTTGAAGTGTGAAAGCAGCAGCGGGGGCGTTAGATCTGAGATGCAAGCTTAAAGGAGATGAATAAGATTGTCTATATTTTTTTGTGTAAAACACAGAATAGACAACAGAAAAGAACAAAATACAGTAATAAGCAAAATAATGAGAAATAACCAATCACATAAATAACCAACCAGAAACCCACTATATCCTTATGATGGTTTAGATAAACAATCATACATCCACTCTTTCTTCTCGCAAAGAAGCTTCTTCATTATGAAAGAATTCTCCTAAATTATGAACATGATTCAGTAGGTTTATAAAACCGCATCCTAGTTTTAATACAATAGTCGTCTAATCTAACTCTCCACAATAACTAAAGCCTATCCCTACCTAGTTCCTAACTCTCAATTCAACCGACTTGAGTACATCATAAAAGAAGTTTAGTATAAAAAATAAATAAATAACAGTTAAGCTCAATACAAAAACAATCTTAAAGCACTCTAGTTTAGCAAACCGTTTTTTAAATAATTGAACCAAATCTTGATGAAAAATGGGGTTGATGATGATTCCGAAGGTGACTCTACTCATTTTGAACTGAGCAGATGATGTTGTGTGTGGCGAGTGAGTGATCAACGAGGCTCCGGGTATCGAAAAAAGTACTCATTGATCAACTATCACAAACACTAGGTACCCTCTCTCCCTTGCTCTCTCTATTTCTCTTCTGAGTAGCTTAGAAAAAAATATCCCAAAACGTAATAGAAGATTAGAAGTTGATATGTGACAAACAATTGAGATTAAAATCTAAAATCCAGAAATCTGCCGTTGAGCCATCGATGGCGGCTCTTGAGCATCGTATCAAAGCAACCATCAATGGTGAATGACCCATCGATGATCTAAACCTCTCCAGACTTTTGCATGATCAATGATCTATAGTACCATCGTTGGTCTCGTGGTCAATGTGGTGGCATTGATGGTCCACATGCCTGTATGCGTCAAAAATTGCCTATAGGTCCCCGCACACAGATCGAGACAGAGAGAAGATGATGAACGTCGCTATCCGAGTCACAGAAGCTTAATCGACATTGACAAGCACATGAAGTGAATCAATGAACCGTGCGAAGCAACGGAACATCGGAATAACAGGAACGAAAGGTGATCGGGAACCCCGCGTCGTTTACGAAAGGCGGAACACCCCACATGCCTCATCTATTCCACACATGATTCAATCATGGGAGCTTATAGATCTCCTCACCGGCTTTCCAATGCACTTTGAATCACTCAAATCCGAGTTTGGATGCAGAAGTTATGGCGGAAACGGACAAGCACGCCAAACAGACTGTCTCAGCCTAAGCTAAGACACCCCGAGGTGTCTCGGCCCAACCAAGACACCCAAGGGTGTCTCGGCCACACCCAAGGGTGTCTCGGCCTCGCTGAGACACCCGAGGGTGTCTTAGACCCTAAAAAGTGATTTCTTGGCTGTTATGCAGTTTTAACCACCTGGATTCTCCTGAGCCTATAAATACAGCCCCAGGACCCTCATTTTTTCAGATCTGGAATTCTCGAGCGTTGGCGAAGCCCTGCCAGACTGAAGATTGAAGGTGCACGAATTTTAGAGAGGAGGAGGATAGATCGGATCGAGTTCATCGGCATAAAGAAGAGGAGCTCGTCAGATCTGCAGCTCTCGTGTTCGTTCCTTAAGATTACCCCGTTATGGTGATCTTAAGAAGAGTAATTATCTCGCCGTTGCCGAGATAAGCGCTACGGCTTCTTGATTCCTTCACGAATCAATGAAGCTCTGCCTAATTTTTCAGCAATCAGATCTGATCGACGGTGGTCCACGGATATCAACATCCCCGTCACAGGCCAAGATCCCACACAAGCAGAAGACCGATAAACGATCTCTGCGTTTGTTTGAAGAGAATTGTACTTTTGTTTTGTTTTCATTGTGTAAAGGTCTTATAAAAAGACTAATTTTTATTTTTGTTGTAAACGTCTGAAGTTTGTAATGAATCCCGTAATGAAACAATCAATTTTCTCCGCAAACAAGCTGGCGACCACAGTGGGAGCCAACAGCCTCGCTGCCGAGGCTGTCGTGATGCAGCCGACGATCAAGATCCCGGTGTTTGAAGAGGTCGAATACGAATTCGACCAGCAGAAATTCGAGGAATATATTTCCTCCTCCTCCTCTAGATCTTCTTCTTGCAAACGTAGGAAAACTGCTGCCGTGAAGAACGTGACTTCAGATCCAAAAACCAAGGCTGATGATCTGAACCCGAATGCAGTGAAAGATTCTTCTCCGGCTTCCAAAGAAACCAGATCCAATGTCCGTGACAACTCCTCGAAAGTCAAGGAGTTGCCCGTTGAAAGTGCATCAGTGCTGACGAAGAGGGCTCGTCAAAGGCGTCGTCAACATCTCGCGCGTTAATTTGCCAAGGCTTTGGAGCCTGTTGACAGGATCTGCTATGATGTGGATCTGAAACTCAGAAGGCGTAAAGTGTTCCAGCAACCAGCTTTGGGAACCTCCTCCCAACCACCTACTAACGAATGTGTTCGTGTCAAACGAACTCGTTCAACTCTTGAGGAGTGTATCCATAAGCGCCGCACACTGTTAGTGCAGACGAGGATCTTTGTACGGAATGCACAAGAGTTACAGAAAGGAAAGGTGGTAAAAAAGCCACCAAGATCTAAGTAAGTTTGGATGCCAAATGCCAAATCAGTGCTTAAGGTAAAAGCATCCGAGGCTGCTCTCCGGCCTTTGTCAACTCCAGATCCCGCTCTTATTGCTCCCGCACCTCCGGTGAAGTCCTATGACAGCGTGGATCTCCCCAAATCTAGAGTCTCATTGAATGATCGAATCGGTTCTCCACCCAAAGATCGAGGCAAAGCGCCTGTTAAGGAACGCTTGGGACCATTGAAGAAACCACGAGCAAACATACAGACTGGGGGTCGTACGCGACCTCCTAACAAAATGATTTCTGCAACGGCCCGCTTGGGGGTGCGTGTAGAAAACCAGGAGCCCGTTAAGGTTTCACCCTCACAGAGGTGTGATTCCAAACGTGTGACTCCTGCAGACGCCAACAAGGTGATGTTTACTCAGAAGGAAACGCAGCAGATAGACGAACGCGTTATACCTAAAAATTCATGTAAACAGCCGATAGGTTTCTCTGACCGCAATGTTGATTAGTTGTACTATCGGGCTGAGGGTACGAATAAATCTCGAAAGAGAAGTACCCGGGAAGCGGACTCTCACTATCCGTGTACCAAACTAATCAGGGCAGTATTATCAGCGTGTAGCTGCCCCAAGACCGCTCCGCAGAGGGTCTCGGTATTAGAGATGATCTCCAACGGAAAGGCCAAGTCCAATCCAAAGCGTCTCCGTAAGAAACGATCGGTCGTTCAAGGTGACGATGCCCCAGAGGTTACCATCAATATGGTTGATAAGAAAAAATCGATTCGGCCTTCTAGTTCTGATCCGCTTGTATCGCATCGTCTAACTCAGTTACGATCAGGAACTATTAGACAAAGGGATTATCAGAGAATGCAGAGAGGGTTACCTCGGATGATGAAGCATCGGATGCTAACTCGGCAATCGTTTCTGATAATATGGTATCCAGTCCGGGACAATCCCGTGAAGTGTTTGTGATTAACACTGAGAAAGTAGCCAAAATGGTTGAGGATGCCTTGGCCAAACAAAAAGAGAACTTCAAGTTCGAAATGGAAATGGCCATGATGCAAATGAGGGAAGAGTATGATCAACAAATTCGGGTCCTGTCCAATCAATTAAGTGAATCCAGCCATCGCAACCTTGCTAACCAAGCAGGTAACGATTTAGAGGTGGATGAATGTCTCAATACTGAGAACCCTCCCTTCGACCAGAATACTGGGGGTGGTCCCATAGAAGACAATAATACTAGGGGTGGTCCCACCGAAGATGACAATACTGGGAGTGACCCCGTTATTCCTCTCAGGAATCGTCCAAGATCTGATACAGACGAGGACGAGAAAATAAAGGACCTTGAGAGCAAAATCAACGCGCTGATGTCTTCTCAGGGGATAAAAAGGACCGGTATTCCGTCTCCCTACCCAAGAAAGTGGGATTCGATTCCGTATACGACAAAGTTTAACCTGATCAACTTCACGCCGTTCGACGGGAAGGGCTCGCCCACTCAGTATCTGATCTACTTTAAGTCCCACTTGGATATGATCTCCAGCAATGAAGCCTTGATGGTTCGGTCATTCGTTGGCACCCTTCATAGGCCTGTCTTCGATTGGTACCGTCGTCTCAAGCCTGGAAGCATCAATAGCTGGGAAGACTTAGAGAGCATGTTCCTCGCTCATTTCTTCGATGATGACGCCGAAGTGTCAATCAGGACACTCTTCGATGAGAAACAGAAAGATGGAGAGTCGGTGGATACCTTCATCAAACGATTCCGCAATCAGGCAATGAACTGCAAGGATCCCGTCACGGAGGAATTCGTCTTACAGACTTGTCATAACAACTTGTTCATTAACATCTTGGACGTTATGGGAGTAGAGCCGCTCAATACCTGGAAGGAGTTGAAGGTGCACGGAGAGCAGGCCGAACACTTCCTCAGAAGGAAGAAGGTCGAAAGAAGGCAACTGATGGCTAACCCTCTGAATCCGAGTCTTGTTTCCCATGATGAAGGGAAGACACCTATAACAGTTATTGACGTTAATCAGACATCGCAACAGCAACCCCGAAGACAGCAGAAGACTTCGGATCCGAGGCTCCAAAAAGAGTACTCATTCAAGGACGAAGACGTTCCAACCATCTTCGAGACCCTTCTTAAAAACAACAAGATCAAGCTGCCACCCATCACGAATCAGGAGGAAGTTGACAATACTGCGGATCCTAAGTACTACGCGTACCACAGGAGGATCCTTCATCCCACCAAGGCTTGCTTTACTTTAAAGAATAGCATCCAAACCTTGGTTGAGGCCGACGTCATAACGCTGGGATAAGCCAAATGAGAACGGCAACACTCCAAAGAGTATACGAGTATAAACTGCTTCTCAATACTCCAACAGGTATACGAGTCTAAACTGTTTCCTCGCTTTCACGGGAAGTTCCTAGAGAGTGCCATGTCTGGTATTCTTAAGGATAACCCGATCATGTAACTGAGTATAATGTCAGACTCGGTTCCGTAAAGAAAAGCTGGGGGTGGGTGATTCATGTAATGGGAAGTTCCCAGAAGAATCTTACATGTAAATTTCTTAAGGATAACCTGATCATTACAAATTAGGTGATAAACACAAAACTCTCACTGTGATTTGTACGAGTCAACACTCCCGCTATGATTTGTACTCCCACTACCACTTCCAGCTCGATCAAACCTTCCTACAGATAGGACCACAACACTAGTCCCCTCTCGATTCCTTTCATGAACGAGAGGCCCACAAATCGAGCAATCAAACCTTCCTGCAGTTAGGATCGTCTCAAACCTTTCACTCGGTCAAACCTGCCTACAGTTAGGGCTAAAACCAAAATCCCCTCTCGATGAACGAGAGGTCCACTTTCAAATCGAGTGATCAAACCTTCCTACAGTTAGGGTCATCTCAAACTTCCGCTTGGTCAAACCTTCCTACAGTTAGGATCAAAACCACAATTCACTCTCGATAAACGAGAAACCCACCTTTAGTTCGGTAATCAAACCTTCCGAGAGTTAGGATTATCCAAATCTTTTTGATTCTCGGAGTGGAGATCCCCCTCCTAGTTTCACCTTCCCGGATTCTGAAAGTGAAGATCTCACTTTGAGTTTCCTTCGGCAACTAGAGATAGAATATAAAATTCTTCCTCTTCAGCTTTGGGAGATAGAATATAAAATTCTTCCTCTCCCGTATCGGGTTTGTCTTTGCCCCAAGAGAAGACACCACTTTTTCAAACTCCTAAAATCCGTGCATCATACGCACGGGGAATTTTATCCTGAATCCTAAGTAGGGATAAGTCAACGCCTAACACGCGTTGCCGGTTTAGTCTTTCACCGATTGAAGAAGACACCAGAATTCCAGTCTGGGAAATTTTATCCCGAAGCCTAAGTATGGATAAGTCAGCGCCTAACACGCGTTACCGGTTAGTCTTTTGACGTAAAAAAAGACAAAAGCCCACATATGTTTCCGGTAAAAGTTGCTGTTTTCATTGATGTTCTCTTTTTCGAGAT
>BQKN01001009.1:432696-493008 GCA_022839385.1 Asparagus kiusianus
GACATTCTGTCGGATCACGTCATCCGTCGGTTTGCTTCAATCGCTCACCGGCGTCATTTGAGCTCTTGTGAACTGGGTAGCGACGTTCGATCGTCGATCGTTAACACCGAGCTGTGAGTGGGGACCTATCGGCAATTTTTGATGCCTACAACATATTCAATATTGTGGCAGGTTGTTATTCATAATGCCAAAATCCGCACCTTACACGCACGGGGAATTTTATCTCGAATACTAAGAAGGGATAAGTCAACGCCTAATACGCGTTGTCGGTTAGTCCTTAACCGTAAAAAGGACAAAAGCCCACATATTCAATATTGTGGCAGGTTGTTATTAATAACGCCAAAATCCGTGCTTCACACGTACAGGGAATTTTATCCCGAAGCCTAAGCAGGGATAAGCCAACGCCTAATACGCGTTGTCGGTTTAATCTTTTACCGATTGAAGAAGATATCAGAATCCGATTCTGGAGACTTTTATCCTGAATCCTAAGTAAGGATAAATCAGCGTCTAACACGTGTTGCCGGGTAGTCTATTCCCGTGACAAAGACAAAGTCTACGTATTCAATATCGTAGCATCAAGTCTAAAGGAGTTCATTCCTTTAGTACAACGTCACATGCGGAACGGACTTAAAACAATCTGTATGTAAGCCCGATTCAAACGGTAATCGGTAAGAGCACGTCAAATCCATTGAGGGCTGAGGATTTGCCAAAAACCCTAAGTCAACGTCTGATACACGTCGCTATTTAGTCTTTTCACAGGAGAAAGACGAAGTCTACGTATTCAATATCGTAGCACTAAAAGGGTTAACTCTTTTAGCTTAACGTCACATGTGGAACGGACTTAAACAATCCGCATGCTAGCCCGACTCAAACGGTAGTCGATAAAGTCTCATCAAACCCGTTGATGACTGAGAATTTGCCAAAAATTCTATAAATGCGAGTCATTGACGCACCAGCTCCGTTATTCGGTCTCGTGACTCGAGTATCCAACAACATCAAGATAAGGTCCACACATGCGGATGAATCAGCTTTAACAGTTAGTCCTGCAGCCCTGATACTTGGGACCGTCATGCTCCAATATCTTAAGAGCTTAAACTATGTATACTCCAGTTAGCGTATGAGCATAAACTAGGTCAACGCCAATCAACGCGTTATGATAAAAAAGTTAACGCCGGGCGATCCGAAACTCTAGGTCAACACCAGTCAACGCGTAACCCTAGGTCAACGCCAATCAACGCGTTGTGATGAAAAAGTCAACATATGGTGATCCGAAACCCTAGGTCAACGTCGGGCGATCCGAAACCCTAGGTCAACGCCGGTCAACGCGTTGCGATAAAAAATCAATGTACGGCAGTCTGAAATCCTAATTCAACACGATGTGACGGAGATAGTCAGTTCTAAGTCAACTCAATGACAAGAGCCAAAATCAACTCACCCGCTTAGATTTGAGACTTCGACGACGGCCAGACGATAAACGCAGCGCCGGGAGAACCTTAGCTGTCCGACAAAATACTGGATAGACTAAAAATTAAAGGAGTCAAGAATCGAAGCTAACAATAGGTTCTTTTACACTGACTGATGGTTGGACCGATTATATCCAAAGTATTCCAGTCTCCTCTATAAAAGAATGAGACTGAAACACTTTGGAGGGGGTATCTGTAGGTGTCAAAAATTGTTTATAGGTCCCCGCACACGGCTCAAGACAGAGAGAAGACGATGAACATCGCTATCCGAGTCACAGAATCTTAATCGACATTGACAAGCACATGAAATGAGTCAACGAACCGTGCAAAGCAACGGAACTTCGGAATAACAGGAACGAAATTGGTGATCGGCAACCCCGCGTCGTTTACGAAAGGTGGAACACCCCACATGCCTCATCTATTCCACACATGATTCAATCATTGGAGCTTATAGATCTCCTCGTCGGCTTTCCAACGCACTTTGAATCACTCAAATCCGAGTTCGGATGCAGAAGTTACGGCGGAAACGGACAAGCGTGCCAAACAGACTGTCTCATCCTAAGCTAAAACACCCCGAGGTGTCTCGGCCCAACCGAGACACTCCAAGGTGTCTCGGCCAAGGCCGAGACACCCGAGGGTGTCTCGGCCTCGCTGAGACACCCGAGGGTGTCTTAGACCCTAAAAAGTGATTTCTTGGCTGTTATGTAGTTTTAACCGCCCGGATTCTCCTGAGCCTATAAATATAGCCCATGACCCTCATTTTTTCAGATCTGGAATTCTTGAGCGTTGGCGAAGCCTTGCCGGACTGAAGACTGAAGGTGCACGAATTTCAGAGAGGAGGAGGAGAGATCGGATCGAGTTCGTCGGCATAAAGAAGAGGAGCTCGTCAGATCTGCAGCTCTCGTGTTCGTTCCTTAAGATTACCCCGTTGTGGTGATCTTAAGAAGAGCAATTATCTCGCCGTTGTCGAGATAAGCGCTACGGTTTCTTGATTCCTTCGTGAATCAACGAAGCTCTGCCTAATTTTTCAGCAATCAGATCTGATCGACGGTGGTCCACGGATATCAACATCCCCGTCACAGGCTAAGATCCCACGCAAGCAGAAGACCGATAAACGATCTCTGTGTTTGTTTGAAGAGAATTGTACTTTTTTTTATTTTCATTGTGTAAAGGTCTTATTAAAAGACTAATTTTTGTTTTTGTTGTAAACATCTGAAGTTTGTAATGAATCCCGCAATGAAACAATCAATTTTCTCCGCAAACAATACCGAAATCAACTTTTGACCTGATTTTTATATTCTTTTCGTCTCATTCTTATTCTATACCTATTTATTATATTAAATCATTCAAACATAGATTAGATTATAAATATTTTTTATTAATCAAAAAAGAGATATTGTATGTACTACGTCCTAATAACAAACATTATCCTTAACCCCCCTTCCTGAATTATCTTGTTCTTAGTACCTTGTTTTAAAATCACCTTAATATTTCCTCCAATGTTTGATTTTTTTTAGACATATCCTTAATATTGTTTCCACGGTTTAATTGTGACCACAGAGACATATCCTTAATATCGTTCTTACTGTTTACTTGTTGACCACACTACTCCATGTGTCCTCCACTAAGAGTGTTTTCTTCTAAATAATACTAAGACAATATTTTCGGCGGCGTGCTTCTAGAAGAATTGAGTTCATGATTTTGCTGCTCATGGTGTTGAACTGGTCGTGGTGGATGGAGAGGATGGAGCTGCCGATGGAGCCTAAAGGGGTGGAGGAGGTCTGGTAGTCCATAGCTAGCATTCAAGCCCCTCTAATGTAACCCTAATCTTATGAATTTTTTGGGGAGATTTTGGTTTTAGATGAATTAGGGGGGAGGAGGGGTGGAGGGGAATCGACGAGGGAAGAGGAGGAGGAACGACGGGAGTTATATATATATAGAGAGAGGATGGTTATGTACCCAAATTCAATGAGGGGGGTTAGTTTGGTAATTATCCACCTAGAGTTAGTATTAACCTAACCACAATTTACCATTTTTAACTATGATATTAACAGAAGGACCATTATCAACAATATGAAGATTTAGGGGACTGATATCAAATTCTCTATGATTTAATGGACCAATATCGAAAACCAAAAAATAATTTTTTTAGATATTAGCCCCTCAAATTATAAGTAATTTGATATTAGCCCCTTAAATAATCATATTTGTATCAACTCCTCAAATGGCTATGATATGTTGATTTGAGCCCCTATGGTGAGGTTCATATTTTGATATTAGCCCCTCAAATATCCATGATGTGCTGATATGAGCCCCTCATATTAGCACATCATAGGAACTTAAGGGGCCAACATCAAAATATGTAGATTTAAGGGGCTAATATCAAATTATCTTCAATGTAAGGGGCTAAGACTTAAAAAAAGAAAAAAGAAAAAAGAAAAAAGAAAAGAAAAAGGTGTGTTAAATGGAAGTGCACATATTTACAAAGGGTTAAGAAAACGAACAAATTTTCGAAATAAACTCATTTAATTTTTTTATTAAAAAAATCGACCCAATCCACTTTTTATTATCAAAACCGACCCATTTTGTGCCACGTCAGCAGCGTGGCCACGAAATGGGTCGGTTTTTTTTAAATGATGCCGCTAAATAGTCGGGGTTGCCAACCCCGACTATTTAGTTATGTCGGGGTTGGAAACCCCGACTATTTAGCTAACGGCAAGCTAAAATAGTCGGGGTTTCCAACCCCGACTAATTTAGGCTCCTCTCTAATTGGTCGGGGTTGGCAACCCCGACCATTTGGCAGAGAGGTAGGGGTTGTTTATTTTGCTACGACAAAATGATCGGGTTTGGGAACCCCGACCGTTTTGTGGTCGTGCACAAAATGGTCAAGTTTCCCAACCCCGACCATTTGGCAGACCCTTCCAGCTGAAAATTGCTGGAAATACGAACTCCGCTGGAAATTCAAACTCCTGCTGTTACATATCAATCCATAATTCAATCACAATCACAATAACACACATACCAATTAATAATCTCAAATAAAAAACCATAATCAATCGGATACATACCATGCAATTCACATACTAATAATCAATACTCAATCTAATACATAATATTTAGTTTCAAACGCAAACATCCTATCAATACTCAACCAGATTCATAATATTCAGTTTCAATCGCATACAACTCCCTTTCCTCTCCCTCTCCCTCTCCCTCTCCCTCTCCCCCTCCCCCTTCCTCTCCCCCTGACACGTTCACCTTCGACGTAAGCTTGGATCAGCTCCTCGTCCGGTTGTGTGTGAAGTTGGGAGTGCATGACATCCTCATCGACTCGAATCGACTGTGAACATCCGGCTTGGGCCTGCTGTGAGCCGCCAGCTTCATCATGTGCACTGCTTGAGCTTGCCCCCGTGTGTCCTCGGAACCGGCGACGACCGTACTCAATTGGTCGCTCCTCACATCCATCTCGTCTTGTATTACGGTCCTTTGAAGAGCGGACCGAATCTTTTTGATCATGCGAAGGAACGTGTTCCTCGGCCCTGGCTCAGTAGTTGTTCGGATTGCATCATGCGCCATAGTAGAAAGTTCTTCGAGCTCTTGTACCTATACGATAAAAACCCCAAGAAAGCTATTTTGATTTGGATGATAATAAAATAAAACTCACAAGGTAACTGTATATTTTGCTTATACACTTACCAACTCTCTCTCAACTGGGCCTCTTGGTATGTATTCCTTAGGGGCTTTGTTCTCCTGAAATATCCACCGGCGAGTAATTCCCCAATACCACCGCAAATACACACCTAGGTCAGATGCGTCAACCCTCTCCATCACTAAATGTTCTTCCCTGTTATCCCACCTCCCGATGTAAGCACTGTGAATATGTTCCCAATCTTGACGATGTGCACCTTTTCTGGGATTTCTCTCTATTACCTCCACAGGGCCCGGGATATGTTGTCGTAGCCCAAATTGTCGTAGCACACGGTCGGGCACGTGCATCTCGACAATCTCAAAACATATGATCGGGACGTGAGCACGCCACACATCCGGCTCTTCTGTGCATATATCTGGTAGTGACTCTAAAACTTGTTCATATGGCATCCACTTGACCTATAAAAAGATAAAGTAAAGCAGATTTTAGTAATAAATGATGTAATGATTGAAATTTTTTAGATATTATGATTTAATACATGTTCGTCCTCCATTTGATCGAGCTCGTTCCTATAGAAGTTTTCATGGCCCTTTGGTGAGGTATGCCATGATCTAGATACATTCCATCTAATTTATATACAATGAGTTAGTATAAATTAAAACAAATGTATAAAATTACATGTAATCATATATTTTTTAAAATAACTTAGTAATACCTGCAGCCTAACGGAATATTGCCATCGAGAGCACGTGCCTCTCTCAAATCTGGGCAACCCAAATGTAATCTCTCCCAAGACCATATCTGTAGCAGAGTGAGACAACCCTTGAATTCTTTGTTTTGAACAAGAGCCACTTTGGTCATCTCCCTATACAGATACGCTAACACGGCACTCCCCCATGACAATCCTCCACAATCCACAAGATCCTCCAGGAGTGGCAACCACCTCACGTGCATCGAATCCTTCGTGGAATCCGGGAATAGAATAGTACCGATCATGTGAAGTATGTATGCACGGGCATACATCTTGACGATCTCCTCGGTCGCATCGATCGGAACATTCATAAAATTGTTTCTCAACCATTCAAGTTTGATCCTTCCACCCCTCATGTGAGGAACTTGACCCAACAATTCTTCACACTTGTTTATCCAGTTGAAGTCGTCGCTACCTGTGACAGCATCTCCATCCACTCGGAGTCCAAGCAAAACCCCTACATCCTGCAATGTAATCGTCGACTCTCCTTGGCACAGGTGGAATGTGTTTGTCTCGGGCCTCCATCGTTTAACCAGTGCTGTCAAGAGAGCCCAATCAAGTCTCACCCATTTGATTTGTGAGCACTCAAAGAAGCATGCTTGACGAACATAATATTGGACATGTGGATCGGTCAACTCCCAGCTCGAGTGTGCACGAGTGTGATCAACGATAGTAATGCTCGGGGCCTGCATATAATAAACAGTGTAAATGTTCAGTAACAACCAATAACTTAGAATAATCCTTGAATAAAAATGTAATTTATAACTACCAATCTAATTACCTCCCCAGTGTCAATCTTCGCGGATCGATGTCGAGGTTGGTCATAAAGGACCTCATACGTCAATGGCCCCGCCTCCATAGCTGCACATATGATGATATAAATGAAGCACATATGATGATATAATGGAGAAGAATATAATGAAGTATAAACGAAGTTGAATAATTAACAAAGAATAGAATAATTATACCCATTAATTGCTATTTATTTGGATTGGTGGGGCAGTGAGATCTCCTGTGGCCCGGTTGTCTACAATATCCACATCTATTTGTTTTTGGAACTCCTTCCCGACCTCCATCCATCGTAGACTTTATACATGTTGATCTCGGGCGTCCAGCTTGCCGCTTAAATTCAGGAGGTAACACATGCGGCCCGTTATAGGGTGGCCAGTAACGACTATCTACAATGGGATGAAAAAACTGACTGTATGAATCTCTATAGTGGCTTGATTGACCTCTTTGGTTATGAGTTTGTATTCAGATCCAGGATTGCTTCTTTTGATCGCATCAAGATATTGAGGCAGAGTCGCGTAAGACTTCTCCCAATCACCAAATATTTTTGTCATCGCAATTCTCCTTACATTTCACGCTTTGATATACGATATTTCAATCCACTTATCATGTGACACTCTCTCAATTATGTCATCGGGCTTTAGTTCAAGCTTCTTCTTTAATCTTGGCATAATCAACCGAGCTATGTAAGAGGCGGAGGCACCACTGTGGTCTCTCTCGAACATTGGATTGTTACATGTATGAACACCGCAGTAGTTTGTGATCCTAAAATACCCATTATGTTTCTTTCCGGCAAATGCATATAACTTCCAAGGACATGCGTAATAAGATTCATTCCCCTCTGCCCGACCTTGCATTTGTGTATTTATAAAACAGATTGCCTCGTAACTTGTACGATTGCTTTTAATTTGCTTGAATTTGACCAACTTTTTTATTGAGTAATCACGAATAGCATCTACCAATTGGTCTTTAGTCTCAAATAATTCACCAACTCTGAAAGGAACCTCCTCATCATCTCCTCTATTGGATGAACTTTCACCAATGCGGATATCATGTACTGCGGAAGAACGAACCCACTCATCATCCTCAAACTCGTCGGGGGGTGGTTCTTCGTACTCCACATATTCATTATTAACATAAGCTTCATCTGGCCAATCCGGATTCTCTTCATCATCTTCACCCACAAATTGCATGCTGTCAAGTGGTGCACTATCTTCATCTTCACCATCAGAAAGAAAGCCTTCAGACTCAACTTCCAAATCTAACATGCGTGAGAATTCTCCTGGAGGGTTGAATATTCGGCCCGTACTATGTGGCACCGTTTCAATAAACAATTCTACCGTTGGTTGTGACTTGCTCAATTAAACAAAATACTAATCGAATGATCATTTGAGATCTCAACGGCGGACGTTCTATCATAAGTTATCGGCCAATTGCATATTATTTTTAGCCTGCAATCTCGTGGGTCAATTTGTCGTAACTCCATGCAATTCATTAACCAAGTCAAGGTAACTGTATGATTCCGATATCATTAACGGAATTGTCACCCCTCCGACGTACATTGGCATATTATTCATTCCATACTTAATCGTTCCACCGTAAGAGCAAGCAATAAAAATCATACTGTTCAACCTATACAAATCAAAATTATATCATTTAAATGCAAAAAATTTAAAAAATATTATCAATTAATACCCTAAAATCTAATTGCAACCCTAAAACCCAATTACAACCGTAAACCCCTAAATCCTAAACCCTAAAATTGACTCCCAAATTCTAAACCCTAAAATTGAGTATTCTATGCCCCAAAATATTTAATTTCAACTACAACAAGAATAAAATTTCTAAATAAACCACTACAAATAGAGTTCAAACACTATAAATTCGTTTTGGAGAGAAAACCCTAGATTTCTACGTGTCAAAAGAGGAGAGAAGGGAGAGAGTACCTGTTAGATCTTTCACCCCTAGAATTCCGCACAAAAATTGAGGTTGAAAGCTACGATACGTGGCTCAAAGAGAGTTTGGGAGGAGGAGATCGACGAAAATGAGAGAGAGAGACGCGGCTGGAACCGAAAATGAGTGAGAGAGTGAAGTCGTGACCTTTATATAGGTCGCGGGCCCAGTGAACAAATAGTCGGGGTTGTGAACCCCGACTATCGTCACTTAGCCTTTTTCAGGGCTCGGCGACTGAGACAGAGTCTCTGCCAAATGGTCGGGGTTGCCAACCCCGACCAATTAGAGAGGAGCCTAAATTAGTCAGGGTTGGAAACCCCGACTATTTTAGCTTGCCGTTAGCTAAATAGTCGGGGTCTCCAACCCCGACATAACTAAATAGTCGGGGTTGGCAACCCCGACTATTTAGCGATGTTATTTTAAAAAAAACCGACCCATTTCGTGGCCACGCTAGTGACGTGACACGAAATAGATCGGTTTTGATAATAAAAAGTGGATTGCGTCGATTTTTTTAATAAAAAAATTAAATAAGTTTATTTCGAAAATTAAATGTTAAGAAAACATACCAGAGATCCGAGTTGGGTGGCAAAGGCGCGAGTCTTCCTCTCGTCCTGAGCTTGCTAGAGTCTACCCCAGAAACTTCCTCTCTCCCATCATTCTCATCTGCTCTCGATTATTCTCCCATCCGTTTCGGATGCATTATCTCCTTATCGGATATCCCAATGTCGGCTCCCGATCTACTTACCCCCACCCTCCATATTACAATGTCATCGGATTAGGGTTAGGGTTCGGGTTCCGTTTCTCTCTGATGGATCCGGATCCGACCCCGATGCGCTGATGGAGCCCGTCTGAAGCTGTTGATGGTTCCCAACACGAATCACGATGATCCAGCGAAGGCGCTGAGGGTTTATTGTTCCTTGTCTTTCAAAGTACTCGGGCGGCGACAGCAAAAGGTGAGTTATAAATATTGTAAAGTAATAATTATTTTTTGATTGTTTCTTTGGTTGTCATGTTCATTGGAATTTGGAGAAGTATAGTGAAATTAAGCAGAATGTCAATACACTTTGGCAAAAAAAGAAAAGAAAGGAGTAAATTTTGGTTTAGAACTTAGGTTTTTTTGGGTGTCATGTTGCTTATTTAAAAGAAGAGAGGAAGAGGGGGGATTTTTTTTTTCAATCAGTGTTCTCGCATTTTAATCTGACACTGTTCGCCAATGCATTAATGGCCATTATTGGAATAAGAAGGCCGGAAAGCAGAGAGATAAAGATCCTCATGATGCCGCACGCAATAGAAAGTTCGGAGATTGTTATTCACGGATCCCTCCTTAAGATATTACTCAAGTGAATTGTATGCTTCAGATTGCGTTCTTATGTGGATACCTCATTATGTGTTTGTTTTAGGTTTCTATATCTCTTTCCATGAAGGTGCCTTTTGTGATTCCAATTGGGTTGTGTTCGTTTCAGTCAAAAGCTAACCGTCACCTCCTGCATGGATTTTCATGTGTGAGTATAGTCTTACGTTGGAAAGTATAAGAAAAAGATGAGTTTAAATAGGAGTTGGGGCCAATACTTAGTCGCTTAAGCTTTTGAGTTAAAATTGGTTTTTAGTCTCTGTTTAAGGTCCATTAACTCTAGTTTGGGCATGATCACTCCCCAACAAATGACATCAGAGCTAAGGTTGTGGTCTAAGTAAACTTGAAGTCCAGTGTGAAGCCTAGAGGCATCAGGAGAATGACTAAGGTCATGAAGATTAAAGTTAGACCAAATCAAGTTAACCCACCCACATATGCCCGTAGAAGTGAAATTATATGGTTAGGCCACAAGTGGTGGAAGATCCCATGGATGTTATGTAGCCATGTTGCCTCCCATGGTTGCCAGTTGAGACCAAGTTAGTGAATACCATGGAGGATTGAACTGTGCCCACAAATGACGGGGAGATTTGCAGGGATATTCATGTGTGAGTATAGTCTCTCATTTGAAAGGATAAGTAAGAGGTCATGGGTTAGATAGAGGTTGGGCCCAATACCTAGTAGATTAAGCTTTTGGGTAAAATTACTTCATAGTCTCTATTTAAGGCCCATTAAGGCCGATTAACTCTAGTTTGGGCGTGATTACTTCCTAACACCATTGCATCTACAACAACGACAACAATAGAGAATGTATCGAGCATTTATCAGGAGGCAAATATGATACTACCGAATTTTGGCTTCAGGATATTCTCCGACCTTCACTCAGCCTATTTGTCCTCTACCCATGCTGCCCCGCGAATGACCTGGGTGGTTCCTGTCACATGTTAGGTTGTTGGAGGCTTTCCACATCAAAACGCAATAATTCATCTTAAATTTTGGCATGTTACTCAAACTTTATATATACATTTATGTTAAGTATTAGTAACCATAATGACTACAAGAGCACAATGATTAAAGTGGAGAAACAACACTAACATACCCTATAAGTTGAAGAGAAACTTAGAAAGAGATGTAGAACAAGCGATGGTTTATAGATTTGAGTATGAGGTAATTAAGAAGAAAGATGCGCAAGGTTTTATGAGAAGTTAGGATAACTTATATTGGAATTGTCATTGAAATAGCTCAGAACGTATAAACCAATAGTGAAGGATAAGAAATAATTTTTTGTAGAGCTATTTGTGAGTCCTATGTTTATACCTGTTTGCTTCTAATCCTGGTTATTAAGTAGTGATGAGCATGAAAAATGCTCTATTTATTCAAACTTGAGAATTTGGTAGATTTCAATGCGAGGAGCAAAATAAAGTATAAACTTTAGAAACTTTATATCTAGCATTTAATTTTTGTTTAACTTGTGAACTTACATGAGTTTTTTCTTTTTTCTTTTTTTTGGGGTTGGGGCAGCACTGGGGGGGGGGGGGGGCCTTTGATCCAGAGCGAGTTGGTTTGATGAAGTTGGAGCTACATTTTACCTCCGATTTCATGCAACTTTCTGTTCTTACAACTATTTCTATTTGGGTTGATGTAGTTAACCTATACTTTTGATCTGTATAAATGAAAAGTGGTTGTTTAATTTAAGGTATATTGTAGCTTTAAAATCAAGAAAACAGTTAAAGGTTGATGTGACGACCTGACTATGCTATCCCAATTATGTTAAACGAGTTTTAGTTTATGTCAAACCTAACAAGTCCCTCATTGGTAAGATTGAGTAGCTTTAGGGTGCGGAATTTATTGTCTTATTTACAATCTATTAGTAATGAGGTGTAAGTATTAAGCCATCCGTGTGAAAAGATATGGCGGTGTTAATTTTCTTAGTGATTTAAATATTCATGTGCTAGAATTAGCATCGCTAAAGGGTTCTATATATTTAGAATTTAAATGAAAATTAACATTTTGAGGAGGGTTTGAGTGGAGGGAAGTTCTAAGTTGACATTAAAGTCCCGTGTTAAACATCATTTTAAAAAGTGAGCTATGAGTTAGGCAGAAGAGGTGTCTAGACTGCTCAAGGGGCGCCTAAGGAGGTGCATGATGCTTAAATATTCCACACACAAAAAAATGTTGTGTGGTCTGATTATTTAGTAACGGGTGATGGTAATGAATTGGGTCAAAATAGATCATATCAAAGTACAATTCTAAATCCAATAAACCAGGAAACTAGGGTTTTAATTTGTGGAAAAACCCTTTTCGTCTTCTCTTTGTGTCTTCAGCGTCATGAGTCATGGGTCTATCTTCTATCGAATAAGTGTAATTGTCCGAGTCCTGACCATTGCCAGACTCACCTTTGACCATTGTCGAGACTTCCAAAAAGTGAATTTGTCTTTGATTAATTTTAAGAATAGTTTTGTTTACAAATTACATCATATTCACAAACTTATTTTCACCTTAACAAACTTATTTGTATTTCCCTCGATTCTTCCTCTTCTCATTCTCTCTTCTTCTCTCTTGATCTACTTATATTTTTACATTTTTTTGAAAAGGTTTATATAATTATATTTGGAAATTAAAGTGTATTTGAGATATTGGTCCTTCAAATCTCATCTATTTGGATACAAGTTCCCCGAATCACCATATTTGAATAGAAGTCCCCCTCATCTCATATATTTGGATATATATCCCCTTAATCTCATATATTTGGATACAAGACACTCAAATTATCATATTTGGATACAAGTCCTTCAAAACTATTAAGTTCTTTGAAACAAGTCCCCATGAGTAATTATTATCCACTTAACACAACTTAATTAATGTGTTTGTTAAAATTTTTTATGTTTCATTTTATCCTTGTTTTTAACCTATAGTCAAAAATTAAGCCATTGTATCCTTTGAACCCATTGGAAACCAACTTTACCTTGCTAAACTTGTTTAAATCTCAGAGCTAATTTCTAATAACTTGTTAGTTTAGTTGGGTTATTAATTTCTAACAACTTGTTAGTTTAGTGGGGGTTAAGTGGGTGGGAATAATCAGGGTACTTGTTACAAATGACTTAATAGTTTCGAGGGATTTGTATCCAAATATGTTGACTTAAGGTGGATTTACATCCAAATAGATGAGATTAGGGGGATTTGTATCCAAATATGGTGATTCGGGGGACTTGTAGTCAAATAGATGAGATTTGGGGTACCAATATCTCAAAAACCCAAAAATAAATTGTCGCCAAATGTTTATGCAGACGCCTAAATGAGGTGTTGGGCACTAGGTCTGGTGCTTAGAAGCACCCAACTTTTTCTAAAATGTTGTTGTAAGTATCTCAATGTCTTTATTTTATAATGCATGACCATGGAAACACTAATAGATTACAAATTGAAAAGTTTGGTTACGATGGATATGCCAATGCCAAGTTTTGTATTTCTAAGGTTGTGTGTTTCATGTTTACTCATTAGGATTGGCTGGAAACTTATCTTATTGCTGTTGCATTGATCTCTTCCCAGGAGTATGCTGGTTATTATCTCTGTATATTAACATGTCCATGTCAGACAACACATATACACATTTTGGTGTCTTGTACTTTTTGTACATTAAAATGCTCTATCTCCCTTTTCTTAAAGGAATATGCATAGGACAAAATGTGTGTGCGTTCTTTTTTATAGTACTAATACAACAAATCGGTTTCTTGGTACATTATCTTAGTAAATACATCAATAATCAAACCAAATCTAGACTTATATGTACTCTGTTTTTGTCTCACACATAAAATCAGGCCCCTTTGTTGAAATCTTGGAGAAATATTCCAAATGTGCTTGTATTTTACTCTAAATGTTAAACTTTTATACTTTTTCTCAAATCCTTATGAGCCTAGCGATTTCCCTTTCTTTATTTTCATCCCTTCTTCCATGTGGAAAAGGAAGAAAGAAAAGGAAAAAAGAGGTTTACTAGGAGTTAAAAACTGAATATGAAGATAACTAGATTCTTTTCCCTTTCTATTAAAACCTAAATGGTTGGGAACTTGTTGCTTATAACGTGCAGTTGAAGAATATAAGTTACAAATATTTACAATATTAAGCATACAAATTGAGAATCTAAACATTTGTTCGTTATCAAAACATTTTAAACCCTTAGAGAAAATCTTTGTTTGGTTTAAACATTCTAAACTTTGTTAGAACAACTTACAGTTTTAATTAGTCCAATATTGTTGATACTTAATGTAAGAAGATACAAAATCATTTAATAAAGGACACTTTTTTATGAACAAATGCTGTGAACATGATTTTGAACCAGGAACCTCCCATAGGCCAACCCCTTCCTTCATTCCTTGAATACAGTAGTTTTAACAGTTTGAGCAGCATATTGTAAGATAAGGTTTTGCTTCGAAACATGTTCCTCACAAACACAAAACCCCTCCCCTCCTTAAAAGAAGTGTATGTAAGCATGCTTACTTGCACACACACATTTCATTTTTCTTTGTGTTCACTTTAATTAAGCACCTAAATCTACAAAGCATTATTCCTATCAGGTTCTACTCTGTTTCGTGATCAACTACTTCACATATATATGTATGTAATGCTGTAAGAAGGTGAATAAAGTTGGTTGTTGTGGGGGTTAGCCATAGTGAAGTAGAATGACAATTACGTTCATGCTATATGAGACCCTTGAAAGTGAGTCTTATGATATGACACCTTGCCCACTATGCTAGCATCCTCTCGAATTCTGTACATACTGCTTTGTGCTATATCCATCTTGGTATAGTTGCACCATTTCTTTCTTCCCTCTATTTCTCTCTACAAGAGGCTACCATTATCCTCCCAAGAAGTGAGTCTCACTAGTACTCCTAACTGAGTAAGCTTATTTCAAACAATTTTTTCTACAGCTTTCGTTTTGGTTTTAAGTAATGCTTTATTGATAATTGGGCCTATTTCAGGGCTTGAGAAATACAACTTCTAGAAACGAGCCAAAGGTGGAATGGATGAGTTGTCTGCTTTTGCTTTACTCAAGCTTATATTTGTTTAATTTGTAATTCTATCCCTGTGTTTCTGTAACACTTCAGATATTTCTTCCAAAAAACGAAGAACTGGATAAACATTGTTGCATAGAGAAACTTGACCGTTGAAATTGAAAATAACATGTAGGTTGCTCGGCTACAGTTAGACAATCTCTAGTATTCTCCTGTATTTCAGCTGGTCTAATGAAACCCGCTGTACAGAATTTCAAGCTGGTCCGACTCCTACCTTGACTTGTCTCTTTCTGTCACTCCATTGTTAGTCTTCCTTTTTTCTTTTCGTATTGAGTTATTTGATTATCGTAAAGGGTTCTTATTCTAGCTATTGAACTCAATATCTTATTTGCTTCATTTTTTAGTGATGTAATGAATATGTTTCAAACATCAGATGTTATTGTAGGCCATAAGTTCACCCAACTCTTATTATTATTTGATATTATATAGGAATTTTCTATTTTATTTATATTTGTAAGCATTTAATATTATTTGTGTGTATCTTTTTATTTGATATGCTTATTAAGCATGTAACTAAGAAAGACAGATTCTTTTTTTCTTTTTTTAATGGTAACTGAAATTTCATTTACCAATGGGAAAATTGTAAGTATAAACAAAAACCCACATGAACTGGGCACCAATACAAAGATTCACTCAAAACATGCTAAACTCTCACAAGTTTTGCATCCACTCTCTAATTTGAGGACTTAAATACAGAATGAAGTCCTCTAACTAACACATCAAATTTCACTTCCTTGACAATAGCCTCAATGCTTCTAAGTTTAGACTGAAATCTTCTACAATTCCTCTCATGCCAAATATGGTAGCAATAGCAGCAAAGGATGCTCTTAAGAATTTTCTTCTTCGTAGCTCTTCCTTTAATCCTTTCACAAAACCAATCTATTTCATCAGTCCACACTATAGGATTTCTCTGATATCCAAGCCAAGTCAATATTTCCTTCCGAATAAAAGCAACTATAGGACACTGAAAGAAAATATGCTCAATGTCCTCTTCATTTTGATTGCACAAAACACACTGGCTAATCTAGATAATCCCCATTTCCACCATTCTACTGTGAGTTATTAACCTCTTTCACATAGCCATCCATAATATAATAGCATGCCTTATTACCAAGAGATGGCACCAAACTGTTTTTGCCCAGTTCATAATAGGATATTCATTACAAAATAGTTCCTCATATGCCTTAGACATGGAAAATTTATGCCTTAGACATGGAAAATTTACCTCCAACCATCCAATTAGCCGCAGACTGCAACATAGCATCAATAGAGCTCCATTTTAAAAGCAACCGATTTCTAATTTGAAGAAGCTTTTTCCAGAACCATGAATCATTAGCCCTTGATTGAACCCTCGACATCAGCATGTTTTAAATAATGCCCTTGAAGCCATTTTAGACACAAAAGATCTTTCTTCATATGGATTGCCCATAAAGTCTTGATCGTGGCAACTGTATTCCATGCTCAACACAAACTAAACCAAGAACACTCCCATTCTTAGGCCTACACAATGTATTCCAGGAAAGCAAATGCAGCTTATGCTTGCCCTCTCTGCTACCCTAAACAAATCTGGAGCATATGCTATCAATCTTCTTAATGGTTCTCTTAGGCAGAATTAACATAACAGAGCAGTATGACTCCATTCTAAAAAGGACAGATTTTACCAATTCTAACCTTCCAGCATATGACAATTTATATGAACCTTGTGCCTTTTGCTAGCTTATCAAGCAATTCGTGGCAATGATCATGAGATATCCTTCCAACAGATAAGGGAACTCCAAGATATTTAACTGGCAAAGAGCCTTCAACAAAACCAATATGATTCAGTATATTAGCTCTTACCTCGTCAGAGACACCTGTAAGAAAGATACTGCTTTTTTGAGGGTTAACAACAAGTCCAGAGGTTAAAGAAAACTGATCCAATTTAGCCTTCAACATGCACATAAAGGTAGTATCAGCCCTTGCAAATGGCAACAAGTCATCAACAAAAATAAGATGGGAGATCATTTGAGGAATACATGTAGGGTGGGGATGAAATCCACTCGTATGTAGAGTAAGCAGATACCTAGAAAAGTAGTTCATACATATCACAAAGAGGTAGGGATTGTCTCAACCCTCTTTTAGAACAAAAATAGCCATGCATGCTCCCATCAAGCAAAATAGTTTACTTTACAGTAGATATACTCCATGATCCACCCACTAAATTATTCAGGAAAATTCAAACAGGAAAGGATGCTTCTCAAAAAAATTTCAGTTCACAATATCATAAGCCTTCCTAATGTCCACCTTCATCATATCCCTAGGTGACATATTCTTCCTACCATAGTGACTCACCAGTTCATGGACAAGTAGGACATTACTGATAATAGATCTCCCCTTCACAAATGCAACTTGACTATCACAAATCAATAAAGGCATCGGGACTTGCAATCTGTGGGTGATGACTTTAGAAATCACTTTATATAATGTGTTGCAGCAGGATATTGGTCTGAAGTTAGAAACTAGTGGGATTAAGAACTTTGGAGACAAGAGTAATAGCTGTAGCATTCAAACCTCCATAAAGTAAGCCAGAATGGAAGAACTCCTTTACAGCAGCAGTAATATCATCATCCATAATAGACCAAGATTTTCTATAGAAGTCAGAAGAAAACCCATCAAGACTTGAGCCTTTACCAGTAGAAATGGAGTTAAAAGCTTTAAAAACCTCTTCATTTGTGACAGAGCAGAGCATGTTCTTCTGGTAATCATTCAATATGGCACCTCTAGCAATCACCACTGAATCAACCTCTGATACCCAAGGCAATTCTGTTCCCAGCAAGCCTTTGTAAAAGCCAAGTATTTCATTCACAATTTGTTTAGAATCAGTGATTTTCTCCCTCCATCATCGTATAGACATAGCATGGCATGGTGCCCTTAGTATTTCATAAAAGAATGATAAAAAATTGAAATTTATATCCCTTTTATTGATCCAACTGAGTCTAGATTTTTGCCTATAGAAGTGCAATTCAGAAGTAGAAATCTTGACATATTCCTGTAAACAACTTTTCTTTTTTTGAATCAGGTCAGGATCAGTTGGACCAGATTGCAAAGCAGTTGGAGCCTCTTCAACTTGAGCTTTACTTCTATGGACTCTCTCACTAATATGCTCAAAATGTAGCTTATTGAGATATCTGAGTGTTCTTTTTAAAACTTTGTGCTTATAAAGAACTTGAGCCATTAAGGAACCAGTACATTCAGACTCTCAGCATGCTCTGACAAGAGGAAGAAAATCCTCATGCAGTGTCCACGTATCAAAAAATCTGAAAAATCTGAACGACTTAAGACCCCCATAGGATTTTTTTTCGTCAATTTAATAGCCCCTAGTGAGTGATCGGAAATGGTTGCAGGAAGAAAATCAACCACACAATCTTCACACAAATTCAGCCATGCATCATCAATAAAGACTTTATCTATCCTTGACCACACCCTATCATTAGCTCCTTGCCTATTAGTCCAAGTAAACCAACATCCAATATTCTTCTTGTGTGTGAGGCCACAACACAATCCATCAAGTCTTGGAATTCAGAATCCGCAATAGGATAATTAGATAATTTCTCATTCTGAACAAAGATGTTGCTAGAATCACTCATTAGCATCCATGGTAGAGTAATAAAAGATCTCATATTTTTCAGATGTTCCCATAAGTATTGCCTTTGAGCAGGACAGTTAAGAGTCAGAAATCACAAAAATAACAAAATGAAATAGGCTATTAGAGACTTCACAATGAATATCCTGATCATTGGTGTGTAATATAGAGACATTCAAGAGAGTGGTGTCCCAAAGCAACCAAATTCTCCCATTTTCAGTATGAGTATAGTTACCACTCTAGCCCGAATTCTTAAAAAACTTATCCAAAACATTAGGAGCCTTATTCTCCTTTATTCTAGTTTCAAGTAAAGCAAAAAGGCAAAATATGCTATTATGTACAAATCTACTAATCAATTTTTGTTTGAGAGGCTTATTAAGACCCCTAACATTCTGGAGCCCCACCTCCATGGAAGATTAGCCTTGCAGCCTTACCATGCAGTCCATATAAATCTATCATATTAGTACTTTCATTTCCAACTAACACACTTCCATCGAGCTCAGGAGCAAGAGAACTAAAAGAATTAACATTTGATCCCCCTCACCCAGATATTGATTTATTATTGGAATTTGCTTTGCTTACACTTGGGCTAATTTTTTCCTTCCCCTTACTCTGAGATCCATCACCATTTGGACTTGCTCCTTTACTAGTAGTTGTATATACAGAAGTGGAAGCTTGAGCATGCGGAACTCCAGGATCAGATACAACCAGAGGTTTTTTTAGGAACCCACTGCATAGACACTTTCTTCTTACCACAGTGATCATCATCTTGATCAAATCTTTTACAAGCATTACACCATTTGGGGTAGAATTCATAAACAACTACTTGCTGGAAAGCTCTGCCCTTAGGGCCTCTGATCTCCGAACACTTGGGCAAAATCTTTGGCAGTCACTTACACTGACACACGAGCATATGAGTCTCTCCATATTAGCGGTCATTTTATCAGTAGAGATTAGCCTACCCACCATGCTAGTAATTTTAGACAAAGCAAATGCATTCCATAAATTGAGACATAAACCAGGGAGTAGGATCCACATAGGAAAGGTCTTTGTATCAAATTTATCAAGATCAATATCATATGTCCATGGTCTCAACAAAATGGGTCTATTTCCATAGAACCAAGGACCCTTATCAATAGCTGCATTCTTGAGCTCCACAATATCATATTTAAATAGAAAAACACCAGGTTTCAACAGCAAAACTTGTGGTACTGCAATATGTTTCCAATTTAATTGAACAAAATTCACCATAGCTGAATACTTAACATCTAGTCCGATGTGTGTGTGTACATGTATATATATATATATATATATATATACATATATACATACATACATACACACACACTATGTATGTATGTACACACACAAAACACACACGCACACACAATACATACATACATACATACATACATACATGTATGTATATGTATGTATATATAAGTGTATATGTGTGTAATCATCGAAGTGAGCCAAGGTTAACCCTTCATCCCAATCTTCATCACTAATACTAAGAAATTCAGAAGTCGTAGAAGGAGAGTAGTTATAAGTCATACCTGATCCGGCCGTACGATTATCAGGTAAAGCCTTCGCCAATCGCCATTGCCCATCACCTTATTCTGAGAAGTGTTTTGGTGAAGAATTTCGACTTCAGATTCACCTTGCTCAGCCGCTTCAGCCTCTTGTTGCTTATCAGCCTCTTGTTGTTTATCTGCATCTTCAACCTCTTGCGCTCGATTGGATTTAGAAGCACCGAGTTTTGTGTGTGTGTGTGTGTGTGTGGGGGGGGGGGGGGATCAGGCGAACTATCCAAATTATGAGCAGAAACTTCATCCCCAAGATTGTGGTCATTATCACAATTTCCAATAGAGTCCCCAGTCAGAGATTTAATGTGAACTGGAAAAGATCAGATTGAGCTATAACCGTTGTCAAATCTAAAATTTTACTCATTGGAACTCTCTTTTTAGCTCTCAGAGGTCCCGTGCTCTCCATCAAATTAGGGCTAGAAAAGCCCCGAAACCTTCCAAACTATTAGCAAAATGACCAGAAGAAGACCCTTCAGCTCGAAGTGAATCCCTTCAATTGTAGAGTAATAGATCCACTCTTCGTCGATGAATCCTTGCACTTTTCGCCATTAAACTAGGTGGGGGCGCACGTTAGATTATTCACGTTAACATGCGCCTTGGGTGCATTCCCACCAGAAGTAGACCCAAAAAAGCTTATAATTAAGAAGGGGGAAAAAAGAAAGACAAATTCTATGGATGATAAATTGAGTGATAGAGATTACTTCTCTGGCTCCCTAATCTCTCTTAGGCCTCGTTTGGTACGCAGGAATGATGTGGAATGAAATGATCATTCTCACTTCTCATTCCTTTCTACCAAACACACCCCCTTTTTTAAAGTTGGAATGCCCATTCCCACTTCTTACCAATTCCCACTTTATGTGGGAATGAGCATTCCCAATAAAATGGTAGGGAATGAGCATTCCCACTTAAATGAGAATCAATAAAATATACAATTTTAAAATACGTTCATTCCTACTTTATTTTATAAATTACACCCAAACGTGAGAATGAGAATGACTATTCCATTCTCACATTAATTCCATTCCATTCATTCTTCCATTCCATTCTCATTTGAGTCCATTCCCGCGTACCAAACTAGGCGTTAATGTGCTCCTTATTTTCTGCATTCCCTATATTCCTCTTCCCTTTCCCTGTCCACCTACGTTACATAGCTGTGCGCCGAGGGATAAAATCTCTCGGAGTCTATGTATGCTGTTTGCTTTGCTATTGTTGTTTACGATTATATATACCAGTCACTAAGTTAGGTTTGAAATTTTGTGCATGTGCTAATACTAGCTTTCCTGCTTAATCAATCTAGTGCCAGGTACTTGCTGTTGCCTTACTGTTTTTCTGATGGAACTGTAATTCTGAAGCTAAATACCCTGCTCCTGGGTGGCAACATATTCTTCTTCCAGAGCTCAGTCTTCTTGGATTCTACATGTTCCCTTTTAGATGTTGTTGCACTTATCTGCAGGGTGATGACTATTATAATGGTACTTGGGGTGACAGTTATATTGGCTTGGGTTTCATGAAGCTTTTCCTTTAATGACTAGAGCTGTTGTTCCAGGGCTGAAGCCAAGATCTACATCTGGTGTTCCTCATGTTCATGTCTGTTGGATTCTTCATCGTGGTCATCCTCTAAGGCGCAGGGACTGATCGTGTTTGCATCTCCTCTGATTGAATATGAAGTCACATACAGGTATAGGCCGAGGCTACATGTAGTTAGATTTTCTTTGTTCATTATTCTTGGGTTTGTTTTGTTTTGCATATTTATTCAGTTGTAAAAGTTTCTTCTTCATTTCTGACATCTGTTGGTCATCCCAAAAGTTTTATGAACTAAAGATTTATTTTTTGAGAAAGTATATGCTTTTAATAGGAAATGAGTGCATTAATTGGAAGTTAGAGTTTGCTCCTATGGAGGATAAAATTAGAGAGAATTGACTTAGATAGATTGAGCGGCCGCAACGATGATCACTAAATGCACTAGGTTGAGGTGTGATAAAATTATAGTTAACAAGACAAGGAGAATTAAAGGTAGGTCTAAGAACTTGGTTAGAAATGATTAAGAAGGATAAGATAATGGTTAACATAACAAAATTAATAACTCTCAACGGAACCAAATGGAAGAATAAGTTTCATGTTTGCCGATTACAAAAATTTGAGATAAAAAGCTTTTTTTGTGCATAGTTGCTTCTCCATTTTTTTATCACACCCTTGTACAACATGTTAGAATGAAGTATGAACATCTGGATTATTAGGATACCACCTGTCTGCTACTTGTCATTTCTTGAATGCACCTTAGATCACCTGTTGAGGGGACAACTTTATAATGAAGATGATACATGTTGATGTTAAGTGATCACACAGTCAATATGTATCTGTGTTTGGATGAGTTTGTTGAGGATCGATAAGGGGGTCGCTTTCTCCCATGAGTTTATATCTGGTTCTTGAGCTGGGTATCTGAAAAATCTGCACGTGTAGAAATTCATGAGAGGGCGGGGTTTGGTTCCCCCGTAGTACCTTCGACGATCAAGTTAGTTGAACTTGAGTAGAGTTCAATAAGAACTGTAAGAGTTCTTGTGTGTGTGCGTATGATTTGTAAAATTAGAGAATTTAGATTAGAATTCAGAATTAGGGATTCAGCCCAAGTTAAAATAGTACATGTATTTATACAAAAGTTGTAATGGTATTGGTCACTTCGACCGAGCACTGAGAGGCGGTGACGAAGTATGGGCTGGCGGCTGTGTTAGCATTTGCTTTATATGTGTCGGCCGATGATTGGGGGGAGGATCACTTCAACATTAAATGAGAAGTGAGTGGTGACAGGACGGTGTCCCACGTGGTCCGATGAGTCATGAAGACTATCGGGGCTATAGTCATGATGACACCTACCAAGCATTAAATACGATGTTGACATGTTGCTAGAGAGAGAAGCCTGAGGCGAAAATAGTCCCTTAATTTCGTCGAGAAGTAACGTCTTTTGAGTCGTCTCCGCAAGGCATATGAATAAATGGTCGGGTGGACTCCTGGTGAGTCGTCTTTGGCAAGAAGGTCGACTAGTACCGTCTTTTGAGTCGACATAAAAAAGTATCAAATCGATGAGTCGGCTAAGTCAGAATCCTTGCTAGACCTAGACCGCCCAGTTGATTGGGGCGCTATATGTGGAAATACACTTGTTCAGTGTTTGGTAATGAATTGCACTTTGGCGAAAATGGGAACACAATAACAGTTGACCCCTTTTGCTTGGAGTCAGCTTTAGCCGGGTTCGAGTGAAATACAATGAAAAATTATTTTGGACGGACATGGGTGCTTTGAATGAAAACAAAAAGTCACTTCAGAGGCGACATGACTGACGTCACCATACATCTTTTTTACTGTTACAGCTTTGTTTTTTGGCAGATTGCGGTCTACCCTAGGTAAGTGGGTTGCGCCTCGATTTCTGAGGGCGCTTCGAATTCTGAAAATAAATCTTGACCGTTGGACACAGCTGGGTCTAACGGCTCGAATTTCGACAGCCCTAAAGTCACCTGTCTATATATAGGAATATAACCATAAGAGTGGCAACTATTGTCTTTTGAAATCTACTCCAGAGAATTCAAGTTCTTCTCCGTTCATCTTTTCCGATGATAATTTATACAATCTCCGATGGCTTCTGACCCAGCTGATCGTCGAGCTCTCCTGGCGGGGATCCATTCTAAGCTGACCCTGCCATAGAAAAGGACAATCCTTAGGAGGTTCGATGTCCTTGAGGCATATGATTTGTTGGCTCCGACGAGGTCGGAGGCTATATATGACCATGGATTAGAACGGAGTCCGCTCTATCTAAGGCATCTGGAGTATAGCCTGAGATTGCCCATGCACCCCTTCCTCAAGCAGGTATTCGACGCACTAGGGGTATTGTCGGCGCAGACGAAGCCGAACGTCATTGCTATTCTGGTGGGGTTCGTGGTAATCTGCCATTAGCTAGGGATAAAACCCTCTTTGCCAGTTTTGGGGTGGTTTGTGGTTGTGAAGATGAACCAGAATGAGCTCCATTTTCACTTTTAGATGGTGAGGAAGTTTAGGCTTGTCACCGGCCTTCTAAATTCACATAAAGACTGGAAGGAGAAATTCGTTAGGGTCATAGGGGATGACCTGGAGTTGGGCTGCGTCGACTGGCCTAAAATAAGGAGAGATGCTCTCATGGGGATCAGCTGTCTATCGTCGAGAGGGATACGCTTGATCAAATCAAAGTGTATGCTGGCTCTAGGCGAGTCAAAGATTTGCTTGACAAGTCGGTCTTGCGGGTCGCCGGTGTGTCAGTCGTGCCTGCCACCGACCAAGATTATGATAGAGCCTCAGCTCTCATCATAGGGATAACAGAAACGGTGTCGGCGCCTACTATTCCTTTGGCTGCTCCTCAGAAGGAGTCATCTGTTAGGCCGGCAAAGCGTCTTCGCTAAGACTATCCTCCAATGGAGGTCGAGGCAGCCGAGGAGCCTGCTCCGCTCCCACTCTTGCCCATAGACGGAGGAGGAGAGATGTGGAACAGCTACCTCAAGCAGCGGCCCAAATGGCTGAGGATGACGTCGTCCATCTGGACGAGTCAGAGGGTGAGTCGGCCCCTAGAGAACTGGTCGAGGCTCCTTTATGAGAGGGAGTTGAGGCCAGAGTTGCTGCAGATGAAGAATTATCCGGTCGACGTCGCGAGTCGACTCGCTGGGCCCTCCCGTTGGGCTGGAATATCCCTTTCCTCATAGGGTTGCCAACGTCGGAGAGGAAGAATGGGAGAAGATGATGAAGTACCTAATCGGACTCACGGGGTCGGCGCTCAACATGGGCAAGAGCCCGAACCAGAGTACCGCTTCGAGCTCGAGCGTCGTCTCGACGTTCGGGGGACAGTCCTCGGGTCTCGTCGGATTCAGTCGAGGGCGATTGAGTAGTTTTGACTTCCTCAAGATGAGGAGTATCTGCAAAGGGTTCCTGATATTGGTCTTCACCATTGCCTTCGCAGCTACTTTATTCGAGGCACTCTGGTGGAGAATGAGTTATACGGTCGGATGAAGTGGGTTTGGACCGCATACCCCAAGCTCATTGGGCAGGTTACTTCTCTGAGGGCCGACCGAGGGGTGACTCGGAGCGGGCTGCTGAGACGTCGGCCCCAAGTGCTCCCGAGGTTAATGGGCTCAGGCGGGAGCTACAAGAGAGCCAAAGGAAGGCCATGAGGATGGAAGAAGCTCTCCGGGAGAGGAACCGCGCCGTGACGCTGGCCGAGATGGAGGAGGTGGCGATGCGTGCAAAGCGTCAGCTGGACGAGGAGCATGCAACGCTTGCCAAACTTCAAGAAGAGATCGCCCACCTTAAATTCGAATCTTATCGTCAGGAGATCATTGAGGGATATCACCAAAGCTTGACTCGAAAAACTGAAGTGGCGAGAGCCTACAAAGCTGGGTATGATTACCTATCGGCGCAGCTCCTGGCCGAGATGAGGAACCCGCCCGATCGCTTTCACTATCCTCCTCTCGTAGCTAACTGTTTGGACGAGTTGGAGGAGGTGGAAGCACTTGGATGGGGACTTGATCTCGATGAGGAGGGGGAGTTAGACGAAGAGGAGGCTACTCGACTCCTCCGTCGACTGCTCCTAGTAGCTTTCTTACATTTGACTTCTGGTGCGGGAATGGACTTCTCTTAAGCCTCTTAGGAATCTTCCGTCCTTCTATTTTTGTTGTATATATTGTGTACTTTGCAACTTGTAAGATACTTCATCAAATGAATGAAAAAACACTTTTTAACTTGAAATTGCTTTTTTCTGTGTCGCACAATCTTAATGTGTTTCTGAATGACTTGGATTCGTTATAGACTTAAAAACTTCAACTGCTAACTCGAGAGAACTCGTCTGTTGTTGAGAAGACATGTCTCGAACTCGAGTAGTCATATGATGTTTTAGTTCTTTGTCTAAGTATAGAATCAATTTAGTCGACTGTTGTGCTAGTCGTCGTCTGAACTTCGTGAGGCAAGTGCCTGGAAAATTCTCTTGAAGTCAACTATCGGTTGTTGAGGGTCAACTAGGGCATGGTCGACTGCTCGCTTAATAAATGTTGTTTAGTGAGTTTCTAGAAGCCTTTATTGAGCAGGTGAAACGTCACTGTTCGAAATGACATGATGCTTTGTCAGTTGTCAGAGATTAATGATGACGTTTCGATTTTTGAGCGAAGTGGCGTGGAGTAAAGGGGAGTGACGTTTCGAATTTCGTGAAAGACGTTTGAGATTTTGAGCCGAATCTCGCCCATTCATTTTGAAATGAGGCAACCGTCTAAATAACTCCACGTGTGCCTCTTGAACGCTATAAATAGCCCAGTGGGGAAGAGAAGATCTCTTTACAGATTTCTACCCTAAGTCTTCAACGCTCTCTTCTCTTTAAACTTTCTCAAGTCCTTTGCAATCAAACGATCTTCCATGGTTTCTCAGATCGCCGTTGCTGGCCGCAACGAGAAGAGGATCGCTCTCCTCCGCCCGATCCGCTTCAAAGTCTGTGCTGAGGAGCTCGGTAAATATTATGAGCTTTACGATATCCCAAAATCTTTCACACTGGCGGCACCAGACAGAACTAAGCCGATGTATCGCTGTGGTAACAATAGGGCGCCGCTGTACTTGGCTCATCTAGATTATGGGCTCCGACTGCTGGTCAACCCCTTCATAACGGAGTTGTGCGTCGCTCTAGGGGTTTCCCGTCTCAATTCACCCTAAATGTCAGGGGTGTTGGTGGGTCATTGTCGTCCGCTACCGGGTGGGTATCGTGCTGACCAGGTGACTGCTCGGGCATCTGGTCAGCGTCAAGTCGACGAGGAGGGACCCGCACTACTTCTTCCACTATAGTGGAAATTTTTAATTTGTAGCGGATGCTCCCGAGTCCAATAGGGACTGGAAGGAGCATTTTGTTTGGGTCTTCGATGCCGACAACGTGTTAGCATGCCCTAATTAGCCCGAAATAAATAAGGACGCGCTAAGGCCGTGCGTCCTTATGTGTGGGAAAATATGACAGTTGGAGAAGATCCGCCCTTACGTCGGGTTTCGGGAGTGGATCAACATCTTCGACACAGTGTCTTTTAGGGTGGCGCTTGTTTCAATGGCCCCGCCCACTGAAGTCGATAAATTGAGGGAGAGTATGCTGGCCCTCCCCCTTGAAGAAAGCCACAAGGGGAGGCGAGGGGCGATGAGTCGGGCTCTGTCGCTAAGCCCCAAAAAAGGTTGAGGGGAAATCTTGCCCCTGAGTAGATCGCCGGCTTAAAGTCGCAGGTGATCGAAATCGCCGCCTAACTGGCAGGGCGGAGAGTGAGAGCCAAGAAGTTAGCGGTCAAGAAGGGCCAAGACTCGAGCAGGTCGACAGGGCAGCCTCCAATTAGCTCGATTGAAGAGCAACAACAGCAATCGACCGAAGAGCAGGCGTCGCTAGCGGTCGTTGTCATCGACGACCCCACCCCTTCTGTACCTGAGAAGGCGGCCCCAGCAGTTGAAGTTGCCGAAGCTGGGGCCTCTGTAGAAGAGGCAGTTGAGCCGACTTCAGGGCTCGAGCCGTCCCATCAGCCAGGCAAAGAGCCTGTTGGGTTAGCAATGGGTGTTGGGAACAAGCAACACCCCTCCCGGAATCTGAGGCAGGCGAAGCTGTCGAGGAGTAGGAAGGCTTCTGGCCTTTCTCTCACTGGATCTCAGAGGTCGACTCCTAATCTTGGGAGGAGGCGAAGGCTATGCTGGCGGGAGTGCCGCTAGGGCCTTGTTTGCCTAGGAGAGAACTCTTTGAGGGCGAAAGGTTCATCCCGCAGGCGTCTCTCGACAGGGAGACTTCAATTCTGGGGTCCTTAACGGCCTCAGTCACAGCAGTGCGGCAGTTTACCCTTCCGAAAGACGATGGATTTTTGAAGAGGATGCTAAGCTTTGGCTTGCATCTGGCCCTCAATGCCTACTTGGTTCGGGGGCTTCTGCTGGAGCAAGAGCTATACGAACGACTTCGGCACATGCATGATTCTCCGCAGGGGTGGCAAACGGAGCTAGTGAAGGAGAGGTCGGCTAAGGAAGCGAGAAAAGAAGATCGATGCCTTGGAGGCCGAATTGAATGGCATCGAGCCTTGCTGGCGCCGAGAGGTGGATGTAAGGGACAAGGTCCTTAAAGGGCTTCGATCCCATAACGCTAAACAAGCAGCTTTGATCGCTAAGCTCCAGCGTAAGGTAGCCCAGCTGAAGGTGGAGATCGGCCGTCTTCAGCAAGGAATTTCCGAGCGAGATGACCGACTGACGACTCTTGTCAGGGAGGTCGAATCCGAGAGGCGCCTTGAGGTGGCGGGCGAGGACGCTCAAGCGAGTCGTCTCTCAGTCAAGGTTTTAAATATCGGTTATCAGGCATTTATCGGACCGCCAAATTTCTTATCGGATAGAGAAAATCGGGGATAAGTAGTATTTGTCAGAGTGATATACTGGATGGTGTATATGTATAATATAATAATAAAAAATGTAATCTAACCATGCTTAATGAAATATAAACGTCAACGGAGGTAAGCTTCGAGGTCGGGAGGCGAGCAACGTCAGCAGAGGCGAGCTTTGAGGTCGGTAAGACGAGCGACGTCAGAGGACGTGAGCTTCGAGGTCGGGGAGGCGAGCGACGAGGTCAACGGAGTTAGAGGGCTCGATGGAGTTCGAAGAGGCTCGAAGGTCGGAGAACAGCCGCATAGAGAGGAGAGATTCATGAAGGATTAGAGCTGAATTTGAAGTTAGAAACTTCATTTTATTGTTAAAAGCGGGTCGGGTCAGGTTTAAAAACTCACTAAGTAACAACCCATTACCCAATAATTCAACTCAAAACTCAGCCGATAAAGCCAATATTTTCAGCCTCCCTTATCGGCCGATAAGTGTCTTTATTGTCGATAACTCACCGATAAACCCATAAAACGATAACCGAATAAAAATCCTACTTATCCTAGCGGAAAGCTCCTAAATCCGATAACTCGGCGATAATATCGGATTATCCGCTGATATTTAAAATCATGCTCTCAGTTGAGCAGCTGAGGTGAGACCTCGAGGGATAGCGGTCGGCTCACCAGGCGTCTGCGACAAGCGTCAAGAACCTGGAGGATTGACTTGCTCGTCTCGACTTGGAGTAATATAGGACAAAAATAGTCGAGTACTGGCGTCACGGCCCCTTAGGTAAAACATAGGTGGCTTTGGCTTGCAAGGCTGGTGTCGACCATCTAGCATCGCTGCTCTCCCTAGCTCTCTTCCCTCGCATGACCGCCTCTATCCTTTCTGAGTCTCCTGCTGCCTTAACCTCCTTAGGAAAATCGAGGTAAGCAGAGGGGGGTTAGATTTGGCATTAGGCAATTGCGATGATGAGTCAAGGGATGAGCTTGATGAAGACGACCGAACAATTGAACTCCATGCATTGGGTTTATTTATGATGATACCAAAGGCTTTTTGGTGGAATGACAATCTTAAGGTTGGGTGCCCAAAACTTACGTAGACGCTTGGGACTCTGGACAACCCGGAGGTCATGCTGAGGGCCGCCCTGATGGCAAGTTGGTGAAATGACAACCTGAAGGTTGAGTGCCCAGGGACTTATGTAGACGACTGCGGCTTGGACAACCCGAAGGTTGTGCTTAGGACTTACTGAAGTCGACTAGGTTTTTAATAACCCGAGGGTTGTGCTTAGGACTTGCAGAAGTTGACTAGGTCTTTCGCTCTACTAAGGGCCGCCTTGATGACAAACGACGAAGGACAACCCGGAGGTTGAGTGCTTAGGATTTACGTAGACGTATGAGGCTTCAATATAACCATAATGCCCGAGAGGTGATTTTAGGAGTCGACCATATGGTGAATGCATTGGGTTTATTCCTGAAAAGGCACTAAGGGATTGAGATTCTCTGCATAAGCTAAGCAACGATAGTGCGAGACAAGGGTCGAGTTAGCTTCAATAATAATTTCATTAAGACTGAATGAATATTTATAGAATTACTGAAAATATCGCCTCAAATGCTCGATATTCTAGGGATGTTGTAACTCTCCCATCTGGGGTCCTTAGCCGATAGGTGCCTGCTTGCAGCTCTTTTATGTCTGTGTACGGGCCTTCCCAGTTAGGGGCTAGCTTGCCTCTTCGGATATCTTTGTCCAAAGCAGTTTTACGGAGGACAAGGTCACCGACATTAAATCTTCTTGGTCGAAGTTTGCTGTTGTAGTAGCGGGCGATTCGTTGCTGGTTGGCGACTTGTGTCTGGAGCGCTTTTTATCAGGTCTCGTCTAGGAGATCGAGGCCGACTTGAAGCCCTTTTGACTTCAAGTCCTCGTCGAAGTATTGCAGTCGGATAGTCGATATGTCTACTTCGACAGGAGTGACTATTTCGATGTTATAAGCTAGCTTGAATGAAGTCTCCCCGGTCGAGTTCTTATGGGTCGTGCGGTACGACCAGAGGATATTAGACAACTCTTCAACCCAGTTCCCTACTGCAGCGTCCACATTTTTCTTCAAAGCTTACATGATGCATTTGTTTGCAGTCTCTGCAAGTCTGCTGGATTTGGGATGAGTGATAAAGAAGAATTTGATATTCCTCACAAAAACTACGGAAGCCTCCGCTGTCGAATTGGGTACCATTGTCGGTCACCAAGGACCGGGGTACACCAAAACGTCAAACTATGGACTTCCAAATAAAGCTCGTGACGTTGCTCTCACCAATCTTGGCTAGTGGCTCGGCTTTGATCCATTTGGTGAAGTAGTCAATCGCCACAATAAGGAACTATCTTTATCTCGAAGCTGGGGGGAGAGGACCTAACAGATCTAGCCCCCATTGAGCGAATGGTGTGAGACTCAGGATGAAAGTTAACTCAGTAGCCACTGCTCGTGGGATGGACAAGTAAAACTGGTGCTTTTTGCAATGAGAGGCGAGTCGTTTCGACTCAGCCAAGATAGTAGGCAAGTAATATCCTTGCCTGATGACTTTTTGCCCGAGGGTTCGAGCTAGTGTTATCGAGGCGCAATGCGCAATGCGGGACGCAAAGACCCCTTACGCGCACCATGCGCAAGGCGCATAACGATGTGCGTGCCTCATTGAATTGAGGCGCACAACTCGAACTAATACTTTCCAATATAAGACGAAGAAGCATATAAGCAACATGTTTATATATTGTCATATAAAAGACTAAGAAATATAATTTCACCTACTAAATCATGAAAGAGTCTTAATTAGCATGCATAACATAGAGAAGTTTATAAGCTTTCACAAATCACAATGCAAGATAATCTTCAACATAAACAAAAGTCTATGAAACAAAATAAGCAAGTAACAAATAAGAAATATGTATTTTCATTTAAAATATGATATATGTATTTTTAAGTAATAATTAAGTGATTAACAAACATAGCTATTCATAATTTTCTAGTTAGCATTCTTAATTGCTATTTGCTAGTTAGCATGAAAAGATGAAGAATGGAGGTAACAATTACATATTTATATGTTCATAATATACTAGCTAGCATACTAATTAGAGAAAAAAAGTTACAATTAGCAAACAAGTATAGTAAATTACTAATTACTATTTTTTTATAGGTTAAAACATGAAAAGATGGAGTATGACTTAGCAACTAGCAAGAAAGAGTATTACATGATGTAAATATGTAATATGTAAATTATTTAAAAGAACAGAAGAAAGAGTTTATTACATGATGCAGATGTCAAGCGCATACGAGGCACGCGCGAGGTGCATACGAGGCGCGCGCCTCGTGCCCGCAGCGCCCCGCCTCTGGTGCGGGGCACAATTGTCCCAGCTGCAGCGCCCCGCGCCCGGGACGCGCGCCTCGACAATGATGGCATGAGCTTAAAAGTAGGAACGGAGTCTCCTCGCCGTGATGATGAGGGCGAAAGCAGCTTTCTCTATAAGAGGGTAGTTGAGTTCGCCTGCTTTGGGGATCCGACTCATATAGTAGACGGGCTTCTGGACGTTCTCTTCTTCGCGAACAAGGACGGAGTTGACGGCTTCGGAGGAGACGGGCATGTATAAGTACAATGTCTCTCCCCCATAGTTTGGCTCAGCTGTGGCTTAGTGCTCAAGTAGGCTTTGAGGTCCCGAAAAACTACACTGCATTCAGTCGTCCACGTCATGCTCTCCTTTAAGTTCTTGCTTCCCCTTAGAGTTTTGAAGAATGAGAGAGACTCGATAGATTTGGAGAGGAATCGACCCAGAGCCACTATCTTTCCATTAAGCCTTTGAATGTCTTTCAAGGTACGCGACTCAGGTAGTCGCTCTATAGCGGCTAATATTCTCGGGGTTGGTCTCTATGCCTCTCTGGGTGATCATGAACCCTAAGAGCTTTCCCAATTGCACCCAAAAGACGCACTTAGCGGGATTAAGCTTCATTTGGTGGCACCGGATGGTGGTGAAGGTCGCGTCCAGGTCTGATATATGGATTGACACTTGCTTTGATTTCACCAGCAAGTCGTCCATATATGCTTCCAGATTACAGCCGATCTGGTGCTTAAAGGTCTTGTTGACAAGTCTCTGATATGTAGCTCCAACATTTTTCAGACCAAAGGGCATTATCTTGTAGCAATAGGTCTCCAAGTTAGTAATGAAGGAGGTCTTCTCCTGATCATGCTCTGCCATGAAGATCTGGTTGTAGCCGAAGAAGGCGTCTATGAAGCTGAGCAGTTCATGCCCTGCGCTCTTGTCGACTAGCTGATCAATTCGAGGTAGAGGGTAGTTGTCCTTGGGAGAAGCTTTGTTGAGGACGGTAAAGGTCACGCACATTCTCCATTTGTTCAATGTTTTTATTTACTAACATACATTGGCTAGTCACTCCGGGTATTGGACTTCCCGGATGAAACCAGCTCTAAGAAGTCGCTTGACGTCGTCGGTCGTTGCCTTTTGGCGTTCTGAGCCAATGTCTCTTCTTTTGTCGTACAGCCTTAGTGTGACTGTCGATAACCAGCTCATGACATATCACTTCAGGGGGAACCCACGACATGTCTTTTGGCCCCCAGGCCAACACATCAGCGTTTGCCTGCAAAAACTCTGTCAAGGCTCCTCGCAAGAGCTCGACTAGATTGGACCCAACCTTGACTGTCTTCAGCCCTAGGCTAAAGGGTATCTCCTGAAGCTCTTCCATCGGTGTAGTCCTTTGCTGCTCTATTATTTTTTCTAACTGGAGACAGGCTTTCTCAATGGGCATAACGTCTTGCGCGCCCTTACCCTTAGTCGATAGTAGGTAATAGGACCCGACCTCTCGTTGATTGCTCCTAGCGACTCTGACTCAATTAGGAGTTGGGAACTTGACCATCTTGTGGTAAGTTGAAGGAATGACCCGCAAAAGAATGGAGGGCAGTTCGGCCTAGGATGACATTATGGGCCGACTTCAGATCCATCATCAGGAACTAGACTTGGACGGTGGCTTGTCTAGGGTATTCTCCCACTGTTAAGGGAGAGAGATCATCCCTTCAGGCAGAAGAGAGTGGCCGGTGAATCCGATAAGGGGACCTATAAGGGAGCAGACGGGATTTGTCGATGCCCATCTGGTTGAAGGTGTCGACATACAGGACGTCTACCGAGCTCCCTGTGTCGACCATAATTCGCTTCAGCTGATAGTCATCAATTGATGCGGCTATGACGATGTGTCGTCATGCGGCGTCTTAACGCCTTGCAGATCGGCATCCCTAAAAGATATGGGCTCTTCTGCCTTCGTCCTCTTGTCAGCTTGGTCGACCCGCCATTCGCTCTTAGCATATCTCTTCTGGGAATTGTTGGACGACCCTCCAGCAGTGGGATCGCCACTGATCATGTTGATGACCCCCTTGTAGCTAGGCTCCGAGGGTCGGCTATCTTGACGCGGCCGAGGATGAGGTGATCGCGAGCGGGATCTTCTACCCTGCTTGCTTGGCTCAGCTTCCCTACGATCCCGTCGAGAGACAAGGTTCTTTAGGTACCCCTCTCAATTAGGTCCTCAATATCCCTCTTAAGGATACGCCAGTCATTGGTAAGATGGCTGTGGTTCTTGTGGTAGCGACAAAACTGCCTCATGTTGCGGTTCTTAGGATTTGACGTCATCTTAGGAGCAGGCTCCTTGAGGTGACCCTCCTTCTGTACCATGGTAAGAGCTGATGCGAGGGAAGTGTCGAGGACTGTGAGGGCTGATCTTGGCGCCTGGTCCCTCTGTCAGTCCCTCTTGTTGGACCGATTGGAACAGGAGTCGACTCTCGAAAGGTCTCTTGGCCACTCCTGTCTTACAATGGGACTTTTGGCCGACTCTGGTGTTGGCGCCACCACCGAGACTATTGCTGAAGTCGACGGGGTGGCTGGGATAGTTGGTGCTGTTGAAGTTGTAGATGCGAATGTCTCTGTGGCCCTGGTCGACGCCTTGTCCATGTACTCGTGAGCTTTGGCCATCAATTGCTCATAGTTGGCGACATGCTTCTTGGCAAGCGAGGCGGCCAACTCATTGCTCTGCAAGCCGGTCATGAGTGCAGACATGACGACTGCGCTCCCTGGTTCATTGACTTCCGGCCTCTTCGCTTAAAACCTTTTGAAATAGGCTTGAAGGCTCTCTTCGGGCCCTCGCCTCATCTGAATTAACGCATGAATGGGGCAATTTATGTTTAGTGTCAACCAGGAAGTGGTGGATGAACTTCCGACTGAGTTCTTGAAAATTACTAATGGACTTCTTCTCAAGAGAATTCCACCAGAGTTTGGTACTCCCTAAAAGAGTGATGAGAAAGCATCAACAGATGATGGCTTTCGGTGCTTGGAACATGCTTATCACATCATAGTAGTTCTGAACATGCTCGAAGGGATTTCCCTCGCCTTCATACTTCTCCACGTGAGGCATTTTGAGCTTCTCACATGGGGCATTCATAATATTTGGGGCATTCATAATGTCATCTGAGAGGGGTATTACCCCCGATGGCATCGGTGACCGATCTGTATGTCCGGTCGTATCCAGAGGCCCCTATGGTAGTAGAGGGGTTTAGAGAAGCACGGTGATGGAGGAGAGTCTTAGAGACCACTCCCTTGGTGCGGTCCCCGAGGTGACCTGGGCCAGGGCTCTCGCCAGTGGCCTCCTGAGGACAACAATGATGTCGGTGAGGCTCGCCAACGTGAGTCGATCGACGACGTGTCGGGCCTGTGTGCTCAACGTGGTTCTCTAACTGCTTAGCGATAGCATGAGGAGTCCGAGACCGGACTACTGAGGGAGTATGAGTCTTCGACCGCTGGTCTCTAGTAGGAGGGGGGAGAACTGAGGTAGCTCGCTACGGCTATGAAAGCTGGCTGAGAAGTTCGCTTGTAAAGACAACGAATTGCTCTTTGAAAGACTGAGAGAGCTTATGAGCTGTTTCCTCGAGCTGGGCTCTGGTAACATAGCTCTAGTGTTGTTCTACATGGTGAGACTGATCGGACGTTGTTCTACAAGGTGCGACTGATCGGACCCTTGTTCAGAACCTGACATGTTTTCTCAAAAAAGAAAGCTTCCCCATAGTGGGCACCAAATTGTTGATGTTAAGTGATCACACGATCAATATATATTCGTGTTTGGATGAGTTTGTTGAGGATCGATGAGGGGGCCACTTTCTCCCTGACTTTATATCTGGTTCTTGAGCTGGGTATCTTAAAAATCTGCACTAGTAGAAATTCGTGAGAGGGCGGGGTTTGGCTTCCTCGTAGTACCTCCGACGATTAAGTTCGCTGATGAACTTGAGTGGGGTTCAATAAGAACTGTAAGAGTTCTTGTCTGTGTAGTATGATCTGCAAAATTAGAAAATTTGGATTAGAATCCAGAATTAGGGACCCAACCCAAGTTGAGATAGTACATGTATTTATACTAAAGTTGTAAGGGTAGATTGGTCACTTCGGCCGAGCACTGAGAGGCGGTGGTGAAGTATGGGCTGGCGGCTGTGTCAGTATTTGTTTTACAGGTTTCGGCCGGTGACTGGGGGCAGATTACTTCAACATTAAATGAGAAGTGAGTGGTGGCAGGGCGATGCCCCACGTGGTCCGATGAGTCATGAAGACTATTGGGGTTAGAGTCATGATAGCACCTGCCATGCATTAAATGCGATGTTGACACGTTGCCAGAGAGAAGCTCGTGATGAAAATAGTCCTTTAAATTCGTTGAGAAGTAACGTATTTCGAGTCGTCCTCGCGAGGCTTTTGAACAAATGGTCGGGTGAACTCCTGACGAGTTGTCTTTGGCAAGAAGGTCGACTAGTACCGCCTTTCGAGTCGACATGAAGGAATATCGAATCGACGTGTCGGCTAAGTCAGAATCCTTGCTAGGCCTAGGCCGCCAAGTTGATTGAGGCGCTGTATGTGGAAATACACATGTCCAGTGTTTGGTAATGAATTGTACTTTGGCGAAAATGGGAACACCAAAACAATACACCTCTTCAATTCTTGTTGATCACATTATTGAATAACAGAATATGAGAATAGTAGCTTGTACTAACGTTTAATAATCTAAGATTTTTGTAGAAAAGATGAGAGATACTAAGCAACTGTGTATCACAATGAAGGTGAAATATTACGTGGCAAAATACATAGTGAAAATATTTTATTGGTTCCCCTTCTCTTGCCATATCATGTCCTGGATTCTAGCTTTTACCACATTGACATCTCATGTGTCATTTTCCTTCTTATATGCACACATGTTTTCAAATTTTACTGTAGTATTTTTTTAATTTGTTGTGGATGCACGTTCATGTTGTATCATCAAATATTTTCTTACTTGCTTTGCTATTAGTTTCCTTGCCACATAAGAAGTTCTTTCATCTCTAACGTTGTTTGGTGTATGTGCATAAGGAGAGTGGAAGGTTCACCGAGTCCTGAAATAAGGGTAACAGATGTTAAAATCTTCTAGCCATATTGGTCTTTGGAGTCTGTTGGCCAGTTGAGATGCCATTTGCGATTTAAATTGATCATTTGATGGAATTATCAAGATTCGAACACGGTAAACAAATTGGCTCTTGAATTAGAATCTTGGTGACTGCACGATGTCAATTGTTTTCCGCTACAGGTAACATCATTTAGATTAAGTTATTGGTGTCTAAAATCTAAGAAATTGACACCAGTTTTACAATGTACTTGCTTATTTCCGCTTTCTTATGGGTGGAGCTTAGCTTGAGTAAGATTGGCTCCCAGCTGGAATCAACTATAGAGTTTTATGTGGATGTATATATACCGAGCCAGTACATGTGGGTGGTTCTTAGTAGTCCAAAGTCTAATAACCTAAGACGCATAGTATGCGCTTGTAGAGTTTGGACGGTTGTAATCCTGCCTGCTGGATATTTTGGCAGTATGCAGTAACTACAGGGTGGTGAAGAATCACATATGTTGTTTTTAAAACAAGAAAAGGAATATATGCCTTCAAATCTCAGAAGCTTTCAGAACACATGTGAGGTTTAGAGCCTTTCTAGCTTTGTATTTTACTTGTGTTTTTTTGGTTTGGGCAGTACTTTATATTTTAGTAGTCAGTTCTCGGACCTTTCCACTCTTTTCTCAGTAGATTCGATTCTCTCTTTTGTGAGAAATCACTAAAGTAGGAACTGGGAGTACGTGCATGATCAGAGATTAGATTTTCTTTTTCTTGAGTCAAGTCGCTTAAAGCTGATCTGCACATAATTATTTTTAATGAGGCAGTTAAGTGCATGATCCAATGGATAGCAGAGACATTAAATATTGTAGGGAGGAGGGATATAGGCATTATTGTATCAGTCCCCAAGCAGCCAATTCTTAGTTTCACTCCTTTTGTTTTCTGATGGGCTCCAAAAACTTTGGGAACCGAGTCAATGCAAGTCCTACTTAGAGATGGGATTAGTTGATTTTTGGAGGTAGGTTCCTTTTTAAATGCCTTCCATAGTTCCATCCTCGATTCTTGAGCCCCCATTAAACTTTTAAGTCCGCTGCTGGGATGGAGCACTGCCCCTTGTTGATAGAAGCGTTTATTATTCTACCTACCTTCTTCTGTGCCAAAATACTCTCTCTCTCTCTCTCTCTCTCTCTCTCTCTCTCTGTCTGTCTCTGTGCGGAGTTTACTTGTGGACTGAGGTTTACTTGCATTGCTTGTTCTTGCATGGGGGTTTGCTTTGCATGGGGACAATGATGAGTGGAGTCAGGAAAAGAGCCCCACAAAGATCCTGATGATATGGATAGACTCAGAACCTATAGAGGCGTTACCGCATTGGATGGAGAGCCTTGGATTGGATGGGAGAGATGATGGAGATGATCTTAGCTCCTTTGCTTGATTTGAAAGCCTCATAGACGACAGCTAAGATATGTGTTTATTAGCCTTGATATTCTTTTTGATCAACTTATTAAAAAATTTAATAATAATATTATTATTTTGATAAATACTGTCTGGAACCCAACAATGCAGTAAACAAAGAGGAATAGGGAGATCCCTGCACTTGGTTTGAATACACACTGTATATGTGCAGTCTAAGATTTGAGCTGCCTTATCTATTGGATCACTAAAAGCTACATCATTACTTTAATTGATTTTTTAATCTTATGCTAACGGCTGTTATACGAAGATCTGACACCTGTCCTCTTTCTCTCTCTTACTGTGATTAAGACTAACTTCAACAACTATCTTTGTTTAATACATTAAAATAAAAAATAATCATGAAATCATGGGCTATCAGATCTGTGGTTAAATTAATTTGTAAAGAAATAATATCTGTAGACTGAGTTTAGAGCAAATGGAGACAGAAGTTATCCATCTGAGGCCCTAGTGCATGGACAGAGAACGCACAAATCTCATTTGACATCTGTAATATTATTAGAAGGGACCCCCTTAATCAGCCCCAACAAATTTCTCTGCCTCAAGACCAATGAAGGGCGAGCCGCAAAGGGCAGTGAAGGCTGAAGAGCAATAAACGTGAGAGAGGGGAGGCAGAGACCAATGAAGGGCGAAGCCGCAAAGGGCAGTGAAGGCTGAAGAGCAATAAACACGAGAGAGCAATCAAAAGATTTACTCAATCTTTGAATTAACTCTCTCTCTCTCTCTCTCACGCTCTATTTAGGGCCCAAAGGTCTCATTAGAATCAAAGGTAGAGGAATCCGGGGAACTGAGGCCGAGGTGAGAAAAAAACAGAGCATAGCTCCTGCTTTCTCTGCTGCATGCTGATATTCCCCTGTCTTCAATTGTTCAGTGCATTTTTGCTGTGCATCTCTCTTCAAAAGCTCACATGCACACATCGCTGTCAAACTCCTCCCTGCATCGCTCACCTCAAGCTCTATTTCCTCCCTACCTATTTTGGTGAAAGAGTTCATCATTTCAAATTTCGCTGATCGTTTGTTGCTTATTACTTACACGTACGGGCCTGCAAATCTCCAACTCATCTCTTGTCTTTTTCCACCAAAATCTTTGAACCCATCATTCAAAATCTCTGCCCAAGTTGATCACCCTCTATAATAAATCAAGAAACCCCATCCCTCCTCCTCTTACATCAAAAATTCTCTAAACTTCACGGAGCATGAAGGAGTTTTGGACATCACTAGCTTCTCTAATGGGCGTTTTCGCCTTCTGTCAAAGCCTCCTCCACGCCGTCTTCCCTCCCGATCTCCGCTTCGCAACCGCGAAGCTCTTCAACCGTCTCTTTCGCTCTTTCTCCACTTACTGCTACTTCGACATCACCGAGATCGACGGAGTTAACACCAACGAGCTCTACAACGCTGTTCAGCTCTACCTCAGCTCCTCCGCCTCCGTTGCTGGTTCCCGCCTCTCTCTCACCCGTGCCCTCAATTCCTCCGTCTTCACCTTCGGCCTCTCCAACAACGATCGCCTTATCGACACGTTCAAAGGCGCAACCGCCATTTGGGAGCACGTCGTCACTCAGCGGCAGTCCCAAACATTCTCATGGCGCCCACTGCCCGAAGAGAAGCGGGGCTTCACCCTCAAAATCAAGAAGAAGGACAAGCCTCTCATTCTCGAGACCTATCTCGATCACATTATGGAGAGAGCCGCGGATATTCGAAGAAAGAATCAAGATAGGCTTCTGTATACGAATTCTCGCGGCGGAGCTATGGATACGAGGGGCCACCCTTGGGAGTCTGTTCCTTTTAAGCATCCGAGCACATTTGACACATTGGCTATGGATCCTTTGAGGAAGGAGGAGACAATGGAGGATTTGAGGGATTTTGCGGAGGGGAAAGCTTTTTATGAGAGGACCGGTAGAGCTTGGAAGAGGGGTTATCTTCTTTATGGCCCTCCGGGCACCGGAAAGTCGAGTATGATAGCTGCCATGGCTAATTTCTTGAGATACGATATTTATGATCTTGAGCTTACTGAGGTTCATACCAACTCCGAGCTCAGAAAGCTTTTGATGAAGACTACTTCGAAGTCTATCATTGTCATTGAGGACATTGACTGTTCGATTAATCTTACTAATAGGATCTCCGGCACCGGGGGCAAGAACCATGGGCTGTCGTCTAGTGATCCAATGGGGTCTGGTGAGGAATCGAGCTCGGGTACTAAGTCTATTACTCTCTCTGGTTTGTTGAATTTTACCGATGGATTGTGGTCGTGTTGTGGGAGCGAGAGGATATTTGTGTTCACGACGAACCACATTGAGAAACTTGACCCGGCATTGCTCAGGTCAGGGAGGATGGACATGCATATATTCATGAGCTATTGCTCGTTCTCAGCGTTGAAGATTTTGTTGAAGAATTATTTGGGGTTGGAGGATGGAGACGTTGAGGAGGGGATGATGAAGGAATTGGAGGAGGTGATTGATGATGCTGAGATGACTCCGGCGGATATTAGTGAAGTCTTGATCAAGAATAGGAGGCATGAGAAGGAGAGAGCGGCGAGAGAATTGTTGGGGGTTTTGAAAGGGGGATTAGAGGGGAAGAAGAAGAAGAAGGAGAACAAGAATGTAGTCGGAGGAGAAGAGGGGATGAAGGAGAGAATTGCGGGAGAGTTGGAGGAAGAAGAAGAGCAAGAGAAGAGGGCATTAGAGAGCCCGAAAGAAGGGGTCAAGGGATTGAAGAAGCTTTGCAATGGGAAGCTATAAGAGAGGATACATTGATGTAATTTGGTTAAGTTAGATGGAGTTTTTTTTAGTTTTTGGGAGTTGCTTTGGTTGGTGATGTTGTGAGAAAGAGTGTAGAAAGGAGAGAAGGATGGGGGACCCTGGGGGTGTTTTGTTTGGTTTTGCAACTTTTTGTTTGTTGGTGGGCTTTTGGGATTGGAAGCCAGAACCTTCTCTCTTCTTTTGAGCTTGTTTTTGTCCTCTTTCTCTTCAACTTTTGGGAATAATAATGGAGTAGTACTAAGTAGTAATATATATGAGCTTATACGCATGTGGGCCTTTTGTTGCTTGCTTTCTGCTTTCCTTTGTCCGTGCTCTCGATCTTCTTTGCAAATGATTTAGGTAGACAAGCAGACTGCGCATATCAAATAGTATTAAGCCTTTTCTTGTTGAAATTGGCATGGAGACTATAGTAGACCTTTCTTCGAGAATGCTCTTCTGCGAGAAGGAAATAGAGCAATCTCCTTCAAATGATTAGCCTATGGCATTATGGTATGTTATTATACATCCTTCTCTTGATGAGAACTATCCATGATAGTTAATGGTGTAAGACTTGTCTTTCCTTAGATCAATACAGGACGGAGATATTTGGGGAATTTGTTCGGGGAATATAGTTTGCTGAATATAAAACAAAACAAAACCAAACAGTAAGATTTGGAAAATTTGCCTGGGGGATATAAAAAGAAACAGAACCAAACAGAAAGATTTGGAAAATTTGTCGGTGAATATGGTCTATTAGATAACTTTTCCTGTTTGCCTAAGATATTCATCAATAGGGATCAAATGAACAGAGCCGACGTCTCATCAAAATAATGAAAATGTCAATGATCAAGCTCTTCTGCAAATTGTTAGAATTTGCAACGTCTCTGCCTGTTGAAAGTGACATAATCTTTCGTTTGGGAGTGTATTTGTTCTGCATTCATGCATTGTGGAAGGAAGAAAACGTTGCTTTGGGCTGCTGTATCCTTTTTTAAGCCAAAATCACAAGAGGCATGAGATAAGCTTTGTATTCTTTGTCACCCATTGAGTTATTATAGAAGGTGTATGTGGTCGAATTTTCCCACTTGCACGTCTTTGTTTTACACGGTAGACAATTGTCTTTATCCTTACTAACTTTCTTTTCCACGCTGGTCTAAGCTAACGATATGCATGTTAATTACCGTTTGGAATAAATTAGAGGTATGCGCAAGTTGAGCAAGCGAACAATATTTCTCTATTCCATGCAAAAGGCTAGGGAAACGTCAACATTTGGATTAGTAAATTGTAATATTTATAGTATTTTCTTTGACCTATTAACCCAATGTTATCAATAGAGTGTATCCCTTTCTAATTTCTTTTTCCCTTATCTTCTTTGATCAAAGGCCATAAATATTTGTCGGAGATGTATTGTAGCCCTAACTATTGGCTAATTACAAAAGTTCCATATGAAAAACTTTTAGGGGGCGTTTGGTTGCTTGCAACTATAGTTGTAATGAAAGTGTCAGTTGCATGCAACTGAGATGTTGCAACTTTTTTTGCATGCAATTACAATTGTAATTGTTTAGTTTGAAAATTATTGCAACTTACAATTACAGCTGTTTGATTTTGCTTGTAACTTTACATATGCAACCTTTTTTTTACCATTAATAAGTTGTTAAAGTTATTAATTCTTTTCATATTTTCACAATATTTATTATTTTAAAAATAATGGTTTTTATTATTAAGTAAATTGACTTTTAAAAATTTCAAAAGTTTTTGTAAGATAATATTTTTAAAATAATATTTTATTAAAAATATATATTTTTTAAAATAATTTTGCAAAACACTATTTTTTGGTAAAAATATAATTTTGTAAATGAATTTCATTCAAAAGAATTTTTGTGCATGCGAAATAAAATATTTTTTGAAAATATATTATTGAAATTTGAAAAAAAATAATATTTTAACAAAGTATAATAGTTTTCAAGGAAAAACTTATTTTTTAGAAAAAACTTTTTAATTTATTTTCCAAAAAATAATATATTCTTTAAATTAGTTTTACAATATTTTATAAAAATAATATTTCTTCAAAAAATAGTTTTTTAAGACATATTATTTTTTTATGAAAATAATATTTTTATACAAATAATATCATATTTCAAAATGATATATTATTTGGAAAAATTATATATATATTTAAGAATAATATATATTTTTTAAAAATAATGTATTACTTTAAATATATTATTTTTAAAAGTAATATATTATTTTATAAAATTGTAAATTATTTAAAAATTAATATATTATTTTCAAAAATAATATATTTTAAAAAAATAATATATTACATTAAAAACATTATAACATTAAAGAATATATTATTTAAAAACGATATTATTTAGAGTCAATAATATGTTTTGGAAAAATAATATATTTTAAGATATAATATTTTTAAAAAATAGTACTTTTTGAAAAATATTATCTTTAAAAAATATTATTTTTTGAAAAAAAAATAGTTTTAAAAAAATATTTTTATTTTTGAGAATAATAATACTTTTTCAAATAAGTATATTTTTAGAAAAATATTTTTACACAACTTTATTTATTTAAAAGCATTTTTAAAGAAATTAGTATAATAATAATTTTTAAAAGATTATTTTAAATCTTTAATGAATTTAAAAAATATTAAGTAATGATTTTATTTTTATTAAATTTGGGTCAGTTGCAACTGTGACCTACGGCTATTTTTGACGTAAGTCATATGTTGCAACGAAGGGTTGTTTTGCAACTGTGAGTCGCAATAAAACAAACGCTTGTAACTGGACAAATTTAACGCAATTGCATGCAACTAGAGTTGTAACCATTCCAGTTACAAGCCATCAAACGCCCACATAGTGCGAATACACGCCTTTTGTTCGTTTTATTGTTCGTTTTAATTAAAAAAGGTCTTCAAAAGCAAAAAGGAAAGCACGTGAAACTTAAAAGCAGCAATATCCTTAGACAATAACATTGCCTTACAGAGGAATGGGATCTGAAGGCTTACGGCGATAATACAGTCAAGGATCACAATCTATTGGAGAGAGAATTCTTGCCTTTTCTGACTCCTTTTTATGCATTTCTTAAAGGTGATGCATTTCTTAGTTAGTTGACAGGGATAGTTGCAAATTTGGGATTGAGAATTTCCACGTAGCTCACTAATGTAGAACAAACTTATAGCTGAGATGGGGATGTTTGACCGGTTGAACTAGTTGCATTTAGCGTTACTTGCTAATAGACCCCCTTTAGTATCACCCATTTGAGAATAGACCCAATCTACTTCTATTTGTGAGAATAGACTCATTGTAGTATGAGCCCCTGTTTATTCGACTCCTCAAAATCTTTACTAGCTTTAAGAGTTAAAAACAAATTCACTCAGGGGTCTATTCGAACTACTAGAACTACATGGAGTTTATTTGTAGTGGAGTGATACTCGAGTGGGGTTAATCTCAATTAACTCTTGCATCTTTGAGCGGTTGTGTAGGCATCGCCATTTTCATCAATCGCCAACATCAGAAGTACTTTTCTTCTTTAGATGCACTTGGTTCATTTATAGTGGGGGACCCAATGCTAGAAGGGATAAATAATCACTGTATTCTTTCGCTCTACGGAAAAATACGAAGGAGTGATTCGAGAAATTGCTAGCATATACTTTTTGTTGAATTTAAAAAAATAGGGAATTTATTTTTTGTTAATACTTGTGGTGCAGATTTTGCTAAGTGAGCTAGTCTTTGTTAATAACGAAATGAATACTGGCGCGCTGCATAGAAAGATCTTATGCTGTTACACGCTAAGAATATTTAGTCAGTGAACAAAGTTAAACAAGTTATGTTACACAGTAAACTCAACATGCATTTCAAGTTTTTTGACAGATAATTGAGTTTCTCATCGGAGCTTTGCTACAGGGATCCAAAATATGGGACCAACATGCGGACATGTGAGATGTCTCTCTCCTATTGCATAATGAGCTGACCATCATTAATGATGATCAGCTCATTATGCAATAGGAAGGGGGCACCTCACCTGTCCCCTCCTGTTGGTGCCATATTTTGGGTCTTTGGGGAATTTTTCTTCTTATCGTATTTAATTACCATCTAATTAAATGTAGACTTAGTTAATGAATCATCATTGTTGTTCATGTGAACATCTCAGTCTGTTTTCTGCAACCATTTACTATGATATAGAACACCATATAGTAATCATTTGAGGAAGAAAGTGGATCAACTGATGAAAAAGGGTGTAGAAAAGGGCAAAGGGTGGAGAGAGAGAGTTATGATGGAGTGAATAATGATAGATGTTTGTATTGGAGAAAGAGAATCCCTGCAAAGCCAAGACAAACAAGTCCTTGATCATGAGAGATTCTTCCGTCCTCTACTCCTCTAGAAAGAGAGAGAGAGAGAGACGATGTGATATGAGCAGATCAATCCTCTTCCTAAATAATGTTGCGGAAGTTATTATTGTACTGGCAGCAGCCAATTTAATTATTACCTGATCTGCACTTAAACCTTTGGTTTGTTTCACCAAGAATTATTCCAAACTCTATCGTCCATTGTAGGCTGTCTAAAAATCACAACAGATAGCTGATCTTCATCAAACATCGATGATGGAAGTTATAATTCGACGGCTTCCAGAAGGCTACAATTTGAAGACTTTCACGTAGATCGATGAAGGTTACAATCTGACGACCTTCACAACAACTGATGAAATCTCTAATCAACAGCCTTCACAATCAACATCGGGAGCTATAATCTGACGACTCTCATATTTTTTTAGGAGCCAAGACGAAGATTACAAGGTGACGGTTTTTGCAACGCTTTAGCAAAAGAGACTACAAATTGACAGTCTCTTCAAATCCAAACGCAGAGCTCACCTCTGCGTCCCAGATTCAAAACGCATAGCTCGTGGTCGCGTTCCAAACTCCCAGAAGCAAAACGCAGAGGTCCTCCCTACATTACCACCTCAAAACGCAGAGGTCATCCCTGTGTTACAACATCAAAATGCAGAGTTCGTGGACTCAAAATGCAAAGTTCGCATAGAGCCTAACTCTGCGTCCCAGACTCAAAATGCAGAGTTCATGCAGAGCTCAACTCTGCGTCCCAGGCTCAAAACGCAGAGTTCATGCAGAGCTCAACTCTGCGTCCCAGACTCAAAACGCAGAGTTCATGCAGAGCTCAACTCTGCGTCCCAGGCCCAAAACGCAGAGTTCATTTCTGCGCAGCGTGACCTGTGCGTTCAGCCACCAAAATAGGCCCAACTCTGCGTTTCAAGTCTAAAACGTAGAGTTTGGGCCCTGAACGCTATTTTTCAGCGTTTGACTCGTTCAAAACACGAATTGAACGGTTTCAAAACCACTTTCTCCACGATTTGGGGAGCTGTTTAAGGGGGCGGTTACACCCCATTCAGCCCCACTTAGGAACGAATTAAAGGGGGCGGTTACACCCCTTAATCCCCTATAAATAGGGGTAAACTCAACTGAGTTTGAGCTGGCTTTTTGGATCTGGGACTTGGCAGCAAAGGGGGAATTTCTTGGAGCAGAAAGGGTCTGAAGGGATCGGCATCATTCTCCAACGGAGATCATCTTCAACTTCAGCAACGAGGAGCTCGTCCTTGGCTTACAAACCGATTTTAATTAAATCAACTCTTTCATAGAGTTTCAAACTCGTTCAGAGTTATCAACTCATCAAGAATTTCAAACTTGCCACGCAAGTTCTCCACAGCGTCAAATCGTGAGGAGGAGATACCGTTCCAGCGAATCAAGACGTGCGGATCGTCAACGGAGAGCAAACTCGACGCGAGTATTCGAGGGAGGCACTCTATCGTCACCGTGAAGAACCCAAAATTAAACAAAGGGGGGAATCCATATCATTCTCCTCTCTTTTGTAATCGGAATCCAATTGTAATTGAGATCGAGAGAATCTAAATTAAAATTTTCTTTCATCTCTTTTATTGTGAATTTTCCACCAAACATTCACGATGAAGCACCTCTAAGAAAATCGTTCTTAACCGTCGATACTTAATGTCGTCCAACCCTTAATTACAGCCTGGTTTGGTAAAGAGGAGGTAAGAGGAGGCGAAGGGAGGGGAGAGGTACTAAAACTAAATTGTCTTCGGATTTTTTGAAAGGGAAGGCAGAGTAAAGTGAGGTGAGGTAAGATGAGATAAAACTCAAAATGAACCCAAAATGAGGGGAGAGTAGATGAAATACTCCTCCAATCAAACAAGAAGCACGAAAAGCATGTCTTTTGCTAGCACCTCACCTCACTCCACATTCTCTCTTCACACCTCCTATTAAACTATGCCTTAGATTAGGTTCTCTAGCAAATAATAGACAAGAAGTTCATCGAGCAGAGTTGGCTAAGGATGTGTCTTTAAACTCGGGCAATTTGGAATAGATCCTTGTCAGACTAAAGTTTGTTTTACTTCATAGAAGTATTAGAAATTAAAAAATAGATCAAAGATGCACATGAATTAAATTGTCTATTTTTTTTAGTAAAATGGTGAGTGACTACCCCCATCCTCTAGTAATAAGAGTTTAACAAAATAACTCATGAGATTATAAGAAAAGAAAGTCAAGAACAAAAGAAGTCAAAGCTAAATCGTGACAGATCTATAACTAAATTGTCTGAGACAACGTAGACTAACACAGAATTCATTGAAGGAATTGCAGAATAAGTTCAGAATCAGGCAAAACAGGCGTCGGTCGACCGGTCCGGTCGACCGATTTCGTGCACAAGGCTTACTGTGCTTCGGCTCTGGTGTCGGTCGACCGGGCCGGTCGACCTTAGGGTTACTGTTCTGTGGCGGTCGACCGGAGCGGTCGACCGACGAGTCTCTGGACCTCTCGGCATCTGACTGGAAGGTGGTCGGTCGATCGGGCCGGTCGACCGGATTTGGTCGCGGTCGACGGGGCCGGTCGACCGACGAATCGGATATCAGTTTCTACAGGTTTTTGACCCGGTTCGTTTTGTAATCTATAAATACCCTAAACATGTTTTGTTAGGGCATCCTAAGGACGATTTTGAGCAGCCACTAAGAGAGATTTGTTGCATCCAATTGTGGGAGAGTTTTGAGAGATCAAGTGTTTGGTTTTAGGGTTTGGTCTGAGAGATTTGTAACCCTATTTGTATTCCCTTGTTTTCTAGTAGTAAAATCTCCCCCCCTCCTTGCCCCGTGGACGTAGGCAACTTGCCGAACCACGTAAATTGTTTGTTTTTGCTGTGATTGTGGTTTGCATATTGTTTGTGGTTTAGTTCTAGTTATTGTGTGTGTTGCCCAAGAAGCTTCCGCCGCGCGCGCACAGCATTCATGACATTCGGCTTTTAGATCAAATCATGCCAAAAGAACCACCATAAAAGTGTCGAGGCCTCTCTTCTTAGAGACAAAGATATGCATGACCCAGGGTGTGTTTGACACCTCGACCAAACTTTGTCTAGCTGATACAAACCTGGTCTAAAGTGTTATTTTTTAGTTTGATAAAAACTTAGTCTAATTTGCATAATTTTTTTTTCTAGTTTAATTTCTAGCCCTTAAGTTAGTTCTTTTTTGGACCAATCTCCATATGAGTTAACTTTAACCTAGTTAAGAAAAAATAGCTTTATTTTGGAGTTTTGAAACACACCCTAAGTTTTATTAGATCTAATTGCTCACCTTCACGATAAGGATGGTAATGTTTATGATTGCCCATGTCTCATTGGATATGATTGGTAATGTTGTACTCTGATGTAAAAGTCGGTGCCGTATAAGGGGGAACGTTTTAAATGAGTTCCGCTTTGGCAGCCCACAGTTCACCCTCTAAACGCCATACACACCAGGGAAAGCGCCTAATCAAAAATGCTAGAAGAAAACTAAGCAATGGATTTCTAAGCATTCAAAAGCTTTCGCCTTTTTGTAGCCGTAATTTTCTTTACTTTCACAAGAGCTTCTCATCATTCCTTAGAGATTCTCTTTATCCCCTTCACAAAGTTCTAGATAACAATGAGTAGCAACTCAGAGTCTCAGAGGATCCAAAGATTGATTCCCCCCCCAGCGTCTTTCCTTCCCCTTTTATATTTTTTTTGTTTTGTCTTTTAAAATTTGTTTTGAACTATTGATGCATATTCCTGTACCACTGGAGCATTATGCAATGAGAACTGAGTAGCACTATTGTTTTGTGCTCCTCAAGCTTCTATCCAATCAGTACATAGAGTTCATTGACCAACAAAATTTATTGTCACTATAGATCCAATCTAGGCGATAAATGTGCAACAAAGAAATATCAATATTTAGACTATTAAATTTCATGATTTGTTCGGTAATCCAAGGATTAATACATCTTTAATGCATACTTAAGGCCATGAATCATGTCCACTAGATACTCTATCGTGGTCTCAATCTCGGATAATAATGAATAAGTGGATACTTAACGACAAATGTTGATTGAGAGAACTAAATCCATAATCATATGTGTCTTGGCTAAATTTTTATTGCATGGGCTGGGCTTTACCATGCCTTTGTTATTGAGGCTTGACCCAAATTCTTCGTCTTTCCACTACTACTAGTATTTGGACCCGTATAAAACACGGTTTCTAAATGATTTTTTTTTCAAATACTTAACATGTTATCAAAATAAAGTATTCTGCTTTAGATATAAAGTATAGGGGTGTTATTTGCTTTTTGTTATTCGTTCAGATATTCGATCAAGTTTGATTCAATAGTTCATTTAGTACTAAACAAATAATTTTCAGTGTTTGCCTTATAAATGAATAGAATTTAACCAAAGATATGTTTGATTCGGTAGTTCATTAACTATTCGATTCGATAACTTTTTAATAGAATCTAACCAAATGTAAGTTCGAAAGTTCAGTAACTCCTCAATATAAATCTATTGTACCATATGAAAAGCCCTAAAATCTTTGAAAGAAAGCTCAAAGGTTGTTTTGAGAATTGCATTCAATTGTATGAGATTTTATAAAGCTAAAATGTTGTACAATTATTCATATTTAATTTCACATAAAAATGAATAATTGTATAACTACAAATACAATTGTCTGATCATTTTTTCTTGTTTCTTACACACAGTGAGCCTTTTGGCTTCAACAAAATAAATAATTTTTTCGAGCATAAAACTTTGATTAAAAAGATTCCTCCAAAAGCACACTTTAGAAAATCGTTATTTAGACCCGTGCAAAGCACAATTTCTAAAAGATCAACTTGATTGTAGCCATTGATATTAACCTAGGGCTCTTCATGATTTTATCCAATATGTTTTGACTTAAATTAGATTAAGTATCGTACTTTTTATTATTATTAGACTGACTGAGGACATGGCACTTTCTTTTTGAATTAATAAGTTATTTATATAAAATTGAGCATACGAAGCATGATAGATGATCCATAACCACAAAAAAAGTACTTCAAATATTTATATTAGTAAAATTTTACATGATGAAAATCGAACCTTAATTGAACCAATATCTAGTAGTTAGAAAGTTATCCATTACAACCAAGAAACATAGCACATATAAACAGGGATAAAGCAGCCAACCATATACTATTATTTTGATATGAAAAGCTAAAGGAAAATGCTGAAGATGAAAGGAGTATAACTTACCATCTTGCAAAGAGGTAGATTTTGTAGCAGCAATATAAATTTTCTTCTGGACAGCCCAATCCACAGCAATAGATCTTTTCGCAACTATTCGGCCATTGATATTTTTTATGGCCTAAAAAGGAAAGTCTCGCTACTAAGATATTTTTTATTTTACTCAAAACTTTGTGTAGACTATTGAATGATCAGAAACCATACTTTTTCAGTATGTCACTTGAACGTAAAAGAGACAAAAGAAAAACCCTTGGACAACCTGAAAGACATAAGGGATCAATACAATGGTATCAAAAATCAGATCAAAGGAAAGAGAGATGAGTTTTCTTGTACCCTTGTTCTGAAACATGTGGAATGTATACATCCCAGACAAAGCTTGCGGAGGAGAAAATATCTCGTATCTCATTAACTTTAACCTGCATTTTAATTTTACTTCAGGCTGATCATTACTGTCTTCATAAAAAGTGCAGTTGGGAATTAGGAGATAGCAAAAGGCAGAAATAAACAGAACAATGCAATACCTTGTATATCCAATTCTTCATTAACTTTATTATCCCAATGTTAAAAAATGAAGATAATTAGTAGCAGATAGATCAAATATGCAAATAGTACCTTGCATACAATTATTTGGATAATTAATAAAGAGCGCATGAAATCCGAGACATCAATTAACGAAACAACATGTAATTCAATCGAAGGCATAAATTCACGAATGAAAATATTCAAAATAACAAATTTTACAAATTATTGCAATCTAAGAGTATCCATTCACCAATCCACCAAATTGATGTATGATTTCATGAATGCAACTTCCAAAATCAGATCATTCACTAGTTTCTTCAAAATCAAAATAAACAAAAAAGAAGCATGGACTATATAAATACGAAAATGTATAGAAAAATAGTGAAACCTTCATTACCTTCCACGAAATTTGGTTCTTGTTTAGCACTTTGTTCATCTTAGCAACTCCCTTTGAAACTCTATTAGACTTCAAATGGCAGAGCGCCTTGACATCAAACTACATAGAGATCACAATTTTAAACCTTTTCAATAAAGGATGTCGGGTAACATCGATAAGTCTGCTCAAAGGAAGTCCCAATGGTAACCAAATCCTTCAAAAAAACTGCAAAATTAAACATAACAATTAACACCAGAATTAATTCAGACTGAAAGATTGATCCAGAAACCACAATTCCATACTAAATGTCAAAAATATAGTTATAAAGAGGCCAATTTGAAACCCTAGGTTTAGAAATTAGAAATTATAACCAATCAGAGAAATTCATGTTTGCCCTAGATTCCTGCTCGCCGAGGTCCGATCACGATCTGCCCTAGGTTCACTGAGACCGCCGACGCTTCGAGGTAGGAGTTGAGCGCCGCCAGGAGCGGGCCGTCGGTGAACTGGATAGTGTAGTTGGAGTCAGAGATCTAGCTTTTTAGGGTTTCAGCCTCGAAGAGGAGGGAGCGGAGGTCGTCGAAGGCGCGAATGAAGTCTTGGTAGTGGGCTTTGTAGACGGACTCGATCTCATACTCCTTGGATCGGACGAAGAGGCGGAGGTTGTGGAGGAGGGTCTCAGGCTTGAACTGGGCGAAGAAGCGGCTAATGAAGGGGAGAGATCATCACCGTTGGAGATGGCGGCGGAGAGAGATCTCGTCGTCGTCGCCACCGCCGGTTGAGAGTGGAAGTGGGGAGGGGGAGAGATCGCACGAGCGGAACGAGGGGGGGGGGGGGTGAGATCGAAGGAAGGATGGAACGTGGGAAGTTTGGGAAATGGGCTTAGGAGAACATGTGAGAGAACGTAGGAGTACAGGGATGTGTTCAAACGTGGGTTCTTATTTTATTTTTTTCATTGTTTAGAACCTTATGTTACTGTTCATTATAACTTTTTGTTGTTCTCCTTTAGTAATAAAGAAGTAGATACCATAACTATTCATTCGTTAATGGATGGCTATGAATTGTCGTTAAATGTAAATTTCTCCACTATTTTGTCCAGCGGAGAGATCAAAATCCGTAGTAGTGTAGTACCAAAGCCATAGAAGTTTCTTTGGGTTAGATTCTTCCTTATATTGTTCATTCAACTTCAAGTGAACGTTGCGGTGTAAACTATTTTTCAAAATCTGGCCTTTTAGGGTGGTCTTTGCCTTTCAGTAGGCCAAAGTTTGCAAAAGTACTTGGGCGGATTCGCGTTACTAAGGACAAATTTTCAAAACCAACCGTTTTAGGATTTTATTTGCAAAAACCGACCCCTTTTCAAAATAATTGCAAAAACCGACCTCTTTTCAGCCCAGGCTGAAAAGAGGTCGGTTTTTGTAAAAAAGTTTCCGAAACATCACGGGAGTTCAACTCCCGTGAAGTTTATCGAGAAATTAAACTTCACGGGAGTTGAACTCCCGTGAAGTTTATTTTCCGCTTAAAACTCCACGGGAGTTCAACTCCCGTGGAGTTACAGTCGAAAATTTCCAGAGAACCGATCTCGGTTCTCTGGGAAATTAGGACTGCAACTTCACGGGAGTTGAACTCCCGTGAAGTTGCAGGTCACCCATAATGCACAGCCTGCTGTGCATGTTTTGTATATGTACCTGTTAACTCATATATATGCCAATTTATTTGCAAACAACAATATATACATGATTCAACCATGAATTATGACTCATATATATGCCAATTTATTTGCAAACAACAATATATACATGATTCAACCATGAATTAAACACACACGATTATGTATATGAACAATAATTTACCTTCAAAAGTTTAGTATTTGAAAATTAAGGAAAGTTACAAATTTTAACAAAATAAGTTCAAATACAACCCAATATAGCTCCCCTCCTTCCTCTCCCTCTCTTCCCCCTCCCCCTCGCTCTTCCCCGCCCCCTGGGTTCCTGCTGATGAGCCTCAACTATCTGAGTATCCGGTTGTGTATGAAGCTGCGAAGTGCCGGCTCCATCGGCATGCGAAGTACCGGCGTCATCGGCATGCGAAGTGCCGGCTCCATCGGCATGCGAAGTGCCGGCTCCATCATCGCACGGCCGTCGACGTTGAGCGTACGCCCGTCCAAATGAGCGAGACCTGTCCTCACGGCCTGCGAACTCGTCGACGTGAGTCTTATGAAACACCTGCGCTATGCTCTTCTTGATCCTGCTGAGGATCCCTAACGCCACCTGATCCTGAATCTCAGTCACGTGCGCATCAATATCAGCATCAATGCTATCTAAAACACGGACCTGCGTGGTAAACAATTTATTAAGTATCAACTCAATAAAAAATGTTATAATTTAGCTTAGAAACTTACATAATCTCTCTCGTTCATCCCACTAGGGATGTAACTATCTGTCGGTGGGCGTGGCATGTGTCCAGCTAAGGGCTGTGGGTCACGCGTGATCCATCTACGTGTGATACCCCAATACCAACGCATATACGTGGTATAGTCAATAGCTGTGGGCCTCGTATCCTGTATGCAATCCCACCTGTGAACTCACCTGTCTATGTAGGCCGCACGGACTACGGCCCAATCAGTCCGGTGCGATGTAGGGCGTCGCCGACGATTGATCTGCTCGACAGGATTTGGAATATGCTGAGAGAGCGTAAACTACCGTAGCACACGGTCCGGGACATACATCTCTACGATCTCCCAACAGATCAATGGAACTCTGGCTCTCCACAAGTCGGGACTATCGCGGCAGATAGGTGCAAGAGAATGCATATCGAGCTCCGGCGGTGTATAGGGTCTCCACTTGAACTGAAATAAAATAAAACATTTATCAGCATCATACAGAAAAACTATAATATTCATACTTCTTGAGTTTTATATTTACCTGTTCGTGCTGGAGGCCATCAAGCTCATTTTTGTAAAACTGACGATGACGCGTCGCTGATCTGTACTGAGCGTATCGCACGTTATACCTATATGCAGAATAGCGGATATGTAAGTACAAATATTCAGGTTACGAATGAAATATGTGTGTGTACAATTATACCTGTATGCCAACGGATACTGCCCCTCTAAGTCACGGTGCATGAGTAAAGTGGGTCGTCCAATATGAATACGCTCCCATGACCAAATCTGTATCAACGTACAGCATCCCTTGAATTCTTTATTCTGCATCAGAGATACTCTACTCAATTCTCGATACAAATATGCCAACACCGTACTGCCCCACGATAGTGCGCCGCATACACCGAAATCCTCCAGCAGTGGCAGCCATCGTGCATGTACGAGAGTCTTGCTCGCATCAGGAAATAGTATGCACCCTATCATGTGCAATATGTATGCACGAGCATGAAACTGGAGCGTCTCAATAGAGGCATCCTCTGGTATATCGCCCTGAAATGTCTGACGAAGCCAAGATAGCTTCATCGCACCACTCCTCAAGTCGGGAACCTGTCCAAGAAGCCGGGCACATACCTCCGGCCAACTATGATCATCAGTGCCCGTAACTGCCGGTCCATCGATCCGGAGCCCAAGTATGATGGCCACGTCCTGTAAAGTGATGGTGCACTCTCCGATATGCATGTGAAAGGTGTTGGTCTCTGGCCTCCACCTCTCAATCAAAGCAGCGATAAGCGGCCAATCAAGCCTGATATAACGAATCGTCGAACATGGTCGAAAACCGGCCTGAGCGATCAGTAGTAGTACCCTCTCATCCTCCATGACCCAGGCCGAATGACTCTGGGAATGCTCGATCATCGTGAACTCTGGTACGGGCTGCACATAAAACGAGAATCAGGATAAGTATATTCATAAAAAAATTACATTAATCAAAAAAATATATATCTAATTTATTCGTATTACCTCTCCCGAACCAATATGGTCTGAACAATGATTCGCCTGAAGGTACAAAACGTCGGGATTTTCCGGTCCCGGATCCATAATGAATAGACCTGTGATTAAAATATGAGCATATATACAGAGTGCAATGAACACAGTATCATACATAACATATTACAAATAACGAGTATCATACGCAAAGATAACAAATCCGAATGACATACATGATCTGACATAGTGCAAAACGCTACGATAATACAAATGCATGGGTGAAATGAACGCAGTATCATACAGAACATATTACAAATAACGAGTATCATATGCTTCAAAGATAACAAATACGAATGACATAGTGCAAAACGCTACATAATACAAATCAACTCCTAATACTAACTGGACACCTATTTTTGTTGTGACCCGGTTGATCACATCTACTGCACTTATTTCTCCTCCTAGCTCCTTCACGTCCATCATCCATACTATTTCTAATACGCACAGAACGAGGGCGCCCCGCCGATCTTTTATACAATGGAGGTAATATCCGTGGCCCATCTTGTGTCCAATGTCGACTATCGTATGGTGGACGAAAACACTCTTTGTACGTTTGTTGATAGTTGTATGCAGAATACCAAGCGTCAACAAATTCATAATGAGAAATGCGAGCACCACCCTGTAGGTCGGAGCAAGCTGCTACAACATGTGAACAAGGAATCCATTGTAGTTGCGGTACATTGCAAGTGCACGTACAAGTGTGATCCACCAACATATTGACTTTGTAAGATCGATTTTCTCTATGGGTTATTCCCTCGAGCACCTCCCATTCATTAAAACTGTATCGTACAACCTGAAAGGACCGAGCTTGTACAACCCGAGCCGCTAGCATTTCATCAACCTTCGGTGTTAGCTCTGAGCGGATATTTTCACCAAGTTCTCGACGTCGAACAAAGAATTTATTAAGCCTGTAAAAGGTTTTAGCAACTAGTGCCTGTATTGGCATGCCGCGTGCTCCCCTGAGCACGCCATTGAAGCTCTCAGACGCATTCGTAGTCATCATACAGAACCGTCGACCGCCATCCTCACATAAAACCCACTTATCAACATTGTTTGGACCCAAACTAGTTTCGATCCAATCATGTGCAGCTCGTGAAATGAACTTGATCCTCTCTCGTATTTGTTCATAAACAAATTTTTCTGTTGCACAACCGGCTTGCCAAAGTAAGTCTTGAACCTGAGCGTTTCCATACTTCTTCTTGAAGTTGTCTCTAATATGTCGCAAGCAATAGCGATGTGCATGTGGTGGCGGGAAATGTCGTTGGAGTGCTCTTGGAATTCCTTTCATCCTATCGGATATGAATGTAATCGGCCGCGTCCCCACACTAGGTATATGATATCTAATGCATGCAAAAAACCAAGCCCAATTCTCTGTGTTTTCAACATCAACCACTGCGAATGCTAAAGGAAACAACCCGCCATCCGCATCAACTCTGCTTGCAACAAGCAAAACGCCTTTGTATTTACCATATAAGTGAGTTCCATCAATGCTAAGAAGAGGACGGCAATATCGAAACCCCTCAATACAGGGCCCAAATGCCCAAAATACACTGGTGAACCATCGTTCTCTGCCATCAACGGGGTCCGAAGATACTTCGTAGACAGTCCCCGGATTTTCTCTTTTGAGTGCTTCAAGATAATGAGGTAAGATCTCATACGAATTATCCCAATCCCCGAATATTTTTATCATCGCCTTCCTCCTAGCATTCCAACACTTGTGATATGATACATCCAAGTTAGTGGCTTTATGCACTAAAAGACGGATATCTTTCGGCCTTAGATCAAGATCCTCCCTCAGATGCGGTAAAATCAATCGATATATAAAAGAAGAGGACGCATTCTTGTTGTTCATCTCTAATCGAGGATTGCTACAAGTGTGGAGTCCATTGTATGCCGTGATTTTGAATTGCCCACCTACTCTTGCACCCGAGCGTGAATTAAGCTTCCACGGACACCTCACATTGCCGTCGTGGTGTCCACTATTATCTTCGACATCGTCATCTTTGCGATAGTGTTTGTGGAAATTTGATGTAAAAAGACAATGAAAGAAAATTTGACTTGTATTCTCTCAAGATCAATTACAATTTGGATTCCGATTACAAAAGAGAGGAGAATGAATTTGATTATCCCCTTTGTTTAATTCCGGGTTCTTCACGGTGGCGATGGAGTACCTCCCTCGAATGCTCGCGTCGAGTTTGCTCTCCGTTGACGATCCGAACGTCTTGATTCACTGGAACGATGTCGTCTCCTCACGATTTGACGCTGTGGAGAACTTGCGTGGCAAGTCTTAAAACTCTGACTGAGTTTAGAAGAACTTACAGGGTAAGTTTGAAACTCTGACCGAGTTTAGAAGAACTTGCAAAGCAAGTTTTAAAACTCTGGACGAGTTGATAACTCAGATCGAGTTTGAAACTCTATGAAAGAGTTGATTTAAACCGAAAGTTCGGTTAATAAGCCAATGCCGAATAATCTCAAAGGCTTCAATAAAAGCCTTCCAAAATGATTCAAGAGCTCCTTCAAGTCGCTGATCTCCAAAGCTCCTTGTTGCTGCAGAAAGCGGCAAGATGCCCGATCAAGGATCCCCCAAAAAGTCAGCCAAAAAAAGAGGATCCGAACTCAGTTGAGTTTTGAGGTATTTATAGGGGATTAAGGGTGTAACCGCCCCCTTAAATATCTCCTTAATAAGGGTTTAATGGGGTGTAACTGCCCCCATCAATCTCTCCATGATAGGGTAGTGATCCCTTAAAATCTTGGGGAGAAAACGGTTCTAGAACCGCTCAAATCGTGCTTGAACGAGTCAAAATGCTGAAAACAGTGTTCTGGGCCCGAACTGTGCGTTTCTGGAGCTGAAACGCAGAGTTGGGCCGGAAAACGCACAGTTGGGCCTGTAAACGCACAGTTGGCCTGAAAACGCACAGTTGAGCCTGTAAACGCACAGTTGGCCTGAAAACGCACAGTTTGGACATTTTAGGCTGAAAACGCACAGTTAGGCCGTTTTAGAGATTAACTCTGCGTTTTGATGTTGAAAACGCAGAGTTGAGCCTGTTTTAGGCTGAAAACGCACAGTTCGTGCTGTTTTAGAGATTAACTCTGCGTTTTGATGTTAAAAACGCAGAGTTGAGCCTGTTTTAGGCTGAAAACGCACAGTTCGTGCTGTTTTAGAGATTAACTCTGCGTTTTGAGGTTATAACGCTGGTTCGCCCTGTGCGTTTTGGCTCTGTAATGCAGAGGCGAACCTTAGGCGGGCTTGGCGAGCTTCAGGTTGAGTCCAATGTTCTGACGAAGTCCAGTCTTGTAGACGGACTTCAGGACATAACTTACTGTGAAGAACATGTCCTAACTTTCAAACCGTAAGTCGGAATTGGACGAATTATATATGAAAATCGGCTATCTTGACGAGACGGAGCCGACCAAACCAACCCTATTAGGTTTGGTTTGCTCTGTCAATTTTGCCAAATTCCTTACGGTTTGAGAGATATCTGCATTTTTAGTATGAAGAGACCGTTGATTTGTAGTCTCTTTTGCTAGGGCGCCGCAAAGATCGTCATCTTGTAACCTTCGTCTTGGCTCCTTGAAAATATGAGAGTCGTCAGATTGTAACTCCCGATGTTGATTATGAAGGTTGTTGAATTGGGGCTTTTATTAGTTGTTGTGAAGGTCGTCAGATTGTAACCTTCTACGTGGAAATCCTCAAATTGTAGCTTTCTGGAAGTCGTCAGATTGTAACTTCCATCATCGGTGTTTGATGGGGAATCAACTATCTATTATGATTTTTAGACAGCCTACAGAACCCCCTCCAAAGTTTTCGAAAGTTCGCGGTTGACTGAGACGAATTTTCGGAATACTTTGGATCTCAACTCTGATCTTGGAACTGTTGATTCCTTGTCACAAAGGAATTGTTCTCTGCACTCGCTTCGAAGGCAGCTTGGTTGAAGGGATTTGCCACGCAGGACCTGTGTGAAGGTATGCGCCATAATCCTATTTCTGGAATGTGGGGGTGGACCCTGCATTTTGAACTTGAGATGCGGGTTTCACCCTTGCATGTTGAATTTGAAACACGGGTGTGACCTCAGCGTCATGATTTTTGTAACGCGGGTTTGACCTCGGCGTTTTGACTTGAGTCATGGAAGTGGCTTCCGTGCATTTTTGACCAAGTCTTTGAGACTTGTCTTTAGCTTATCTGTTTCAAGTATCGGCTCACGTCCATTAAGCTGATGGACCTTTAAACATGCATAGGATTTTTGGCAAACCCTCAGCCATTAACGGATTTGATAAGCCTTTACCGACTACCGTTTGAGTCGGGCTAGCACATGGATTGTTTAGGTCCGTTCCATATGTAACGTTATGCTAAGAGAATGAACTCTCTTAGACTTGATGCTATGATTTTGAATACATAGATTTTGTCATTTTTACGGAAAAAGACTAACCGGTAACGCGTGTTTGGCGCTGACTTAGGATTTTTGGCAAATCCTCAGCCTTCAACGGATTTGGCATGCCTTTACCGATTACCGTTTGAATCGGGCTTGCATGTGAATTATTTGGATCCATTTCACATGTAACGTTGTGCTAAGAGAATGAACTCTCTTAGACTTGATGCTATGATTTTGAATACATAGACTTTGTCATTTTCACGGAAAAAGACTAACCGGCAACGCGTGTTAGGCGTAGGCTTATCTCTAATTA
>BQKN01001009.1:494390-504793 GCA_022839385.1 Asparagus kiusianus
AAACAAACCAACCCCCAGTCTTGAATAAGTGCGGGGGGGGGGGGGGGTAATGATTAGACATGGCACATCGCCTAGTGAGCCATTATCTAACGAGTTTGACTATCAGAGGTAACTGTTAACGTGATAGTTGTTGTGTCCGCCCTCTTACTGAAGAGGATTGGCTTCAGAGGCCGTAGTATCTTCCGGTTCTGACTGAGAAGAGTGAGCTTGGTTCGATTGCTCAGGAGAAGATTGGGCTTGGTCCGATTGCTCAGGTTGATCTTGCATACTTTATTCTTCAGCTTTGTTCCTGGCAGTAATCTTTTGAGCCTGTTCACCTTGAGAGATTAGTTGTCTTAAGAAAAGACATTCTGCAACTCCTATTCGGGCTAGGAGGTCGGTTTGCAAGTTGTGTCGACAGCTCTCTACCAGTGTAGACTGTGTCATACCTGTCTGACATCGCAGAGCCATGTTTCGAAACCTTTTGACGAAGGCTTTGATGGACTCCCTCTTCTTCTGCTTAGCAGCGAGAAGAGTATGGATGGAGACTTCTGTATCCTCTTCAAAGAATCTTGATAGGAAAAGTCTCTCTAGATCTGTCCACTTTTGGATACATCCGACAGGCAGTTTTCTGAACCATTCAAAGGTAACTCCCTTAAGGGTGCCAATGAACAATCAAGCCAGCATGGCGTCGTTTGATATCACATTTCCAGTTTGTGACTTGAAATGATAGATATGTTGGTTCGGTGATCCCGTGCCGTCGAAAGTTTGTAGCGTCGGGACCTCGAATTTTGGAGGATAAGGAGATGCATCCCATTCGGTAGGATAGGGTCTGACAACTCCCTCGTCTTGGAGCTCGCTTCTGTTAACAATGGCACTGAGGCGGGCTTCCAATTCTTCCATTTTAGCCGACTGAGGATTTCGCTCATTCTCAGCTTCTCTTCCTTCATCAGAGGAAGATTCCAGGTCGTGGGTTTCTTGGTCAGAAGCCTCATCATCAACCACTTTTCCCTTCCCTTTGCTTGTGTAAGGTCGGGATGAAGACGCTTTTCCTCTTCGGGAAGATTGTTGCCTAAGTGGCGAATCTGTCTTCTGGGATTTAGCCTTGTCTGTGATGATTTGAGTCAACAGGACCATGAGTTCATTGATCGCCTCCTGCTGAGATTTGAGCATGGCCTCCTGCTCATCAAGTCTCTTCGCGAGATCTTCATGGTTCCTCGTCATATAAGCGGAGCTTTCATGTTCAACAAAAGAGCTTGATGATTGGGACTCTGCAATGGCTGAGTGTTCATCATCGGAATTACTTCCTCTGGCTAACTTCCGATAGTTGACAGGGGGAATGGTTCCTGTTCGCGTCCGAGTGCGTTGGTAGACTCCTTCAAAATCGTTAGCAATCTCTCTGACAGTCGGTGAACGACTTGTCTCAGAGTCATCGGAATTAGGAATTGATGATCTCCCTCGGCCGATCATGTTGGAAGTAACTTCAAGGTATTCATCCTTTGAAGTTTTCTTCTTGTGTGAACGTCGTCGTTGGTTGGGCAAGGCAACGTTCGTTAATTGGTTGAACACCAACCGTTTGGCCGCATATGAGCAGCATTAACATCCCGAGAGGACCGTAGGAATCAGTCGTTCATATTGGAATGAATGAATGACACGTTGTATCGATCTTTCTTTCGATATGAACTCTCTCAAGTCTGTTGTAAAGACTCGAGAATTACTCACTGATCGTGAGGTTTGAATTGGAACCCCCGGTCTATGATTGGACAGGACTGGCTCCTGGTGAACATGGATCGTGAATCCACGTTGATCTTTTTGAACACGACGAATCGCATCATGTTCTGAAGAAGAAACACGAGGATCGTGTCCTGTTTTACTAACGCTAGACCGAAGTCTGCGTTTTGTTGATGAAACGCACCTTTGCTGGTTGCGTTTTTGTTAGTTAACGCAGTTCATAAGTCTGCGGTTAGTTGATGAAACGCACCTTTGCTGGTTGCGTTTTTGTTGGTTAACGCAGTTCATAAGTCTGCATTTTGGATCTTGAACGCACTCCTGAGAGTTGCGTTTTGGTTCTGAAACGCACTCCTGAGAGTTGCATTCAGTTTGTGGAACGCGGCCCTGAAGGCTGCGTTTTAATTCTGGGACGCACTCCTGAGAGTTGCGTTCTGCCAAATCAACACAGTTTTGAGTTCTGCGTTTTGATCTTGAAACGCGCATCTGAAGGCTGCGTTTTGATTGCACAACGCACCACTGAGGGGTGCGTTTGGCATAAACTGAGCCCACTCTTTCAGAGAAGGGGCTGCTCGAGCAATCTCGGCTAAAGGAGAGGGCTTCCTTTGGCATAGGAGTAACAATTGGAGCCTTAGTCTCCTTGGAGACTTTGTGGATCTTACGCATAGCCTTGGGGCTAAGGAATCCAGAGGAGATGGACTCCTCAAACTTGGCTTGATCAAACTCGATAATCAGAGTTTCAACAATCGTTCCAGCAAGATGAATATCGGATTGCGCCATCACCTCTTCGTCAGAGAAGCTAGTCCCCAGCAGAGTCGACATCTTTTGTTTGTGGAAATTTGATGTAAAAAGACAATGAAAGAAAATTTGACTTGTATTCTCTCAAGATCAATTACAATTTGGATTCCGATTACAAAAGAGAGGAGAATGAATTTGATTATCCCCTTTGTTTAATTCTGGGTTCTTCACGGTGGCGATGGAGTACCTCCCTCGAATGCTCGCGTCGAGTTTGCTCTCCGTTGACGATCCGAACGTCTTGATTCACTGGAACGATGTCGTCTCCTCACGATTTGACGCTGTGGAGAACTTGCGTGGCAAGTCTTAAAACTCTGACCGAGTTTAGAAGAACTTACAGGGCAAGTTTGAAACTCTGACCGAGTTTAGAAGAACTTGCAAAGCAAGTTTTAAAACTCTGGACGAGTTAATAACTCAGATCGAGTTTGAAACTCTATGAAAGAGTTGATTTAAACCGAAAGTTCGGTTAATAAGCCAAGGCCGAATAATCTCAAAGGCTTCAATAAAAGCCTTCCAAAATGATTCAAGAGCTCCTTCAAGTCGCTGATCTCCAAAGCTCATTGTTGCTGCAGAAAGCGGCAAGATGCCCGATCAAGGATCCCCTAAAAAGTCAGCCAAAAAAGAGGATCCGAACTCAGTTGAGTTTTGAGGTATTTATAGGGGATTAAGGGTGTAACCGCCCCCTTAAATATCTCCTTAATAAGGGTTTAATGGGGTGTAACTGCCCCCCATCAATCTCTCCATGATAGGGTAGTGATCCCTTAAAATCTTGGGGAGAAAACGGTTCTAGAACCGCTCAAATCGTGCTTGAACGAGTTAAAACGCTGAAAATAGTGTTCTGGGCCCGAACTGTGCGTTTCTGGAGCTGAAACGCAGAGTTGGGCCAGAAAACGCACAGTTGGGCCTGTAAACGCACAGTTGGCCTGAAAACGCACAGTTGAGCCTGTAAACGCACAGTTGGCCTGAAAACGCACAGTTGGGACATTTTAGGCTGAAAACGCACAGTTAGGCCGTTTTAGAGATTAACTCTGCGTTTTGATGTTGAAAACGCAGAGTTGAGCCTGTTTTAGGCTGAAAACGCACAGTTCGTGCTGTTTTAGAGATTAACTCTGCGTTTTGATGTTAAAAACGCAGAGTTGAGCCTGTTTTAGGCTGAAAAGGCACAGTTCGTGCTGTTTTAGAGATTAACTCTGCGTTTTGAGGTTATAACGCTGGTTCGCCCTGTGCGTTTTGGCTCTGTAATGCAGAGGCGAACCTTAGGCGGGCTTGGCGAGCTTCAGGTTGAGTCCAATATTCTGACGAAGTCCAGTCTTGCAGACGGACTTCAGGACATAACTTACTGTGAAGAACAGGTCCTAACTTTCAAACCGTAAGTCGGAATTGGACGAATTATATATGAAAATCGGCTATCTTGACGAGACGGAGCCGACCAAACCAACCCCAACGGGTTTGGTTTGTTCTGTCAATTTTGCCAAATTCCTTACGGTTTGAGAGATATCTGCATTTTTAGTATGAAGAGACCGTTGATTTGTAGTCTCTTTTGCTAGGGCACCGCAAAGATCGTCATCTTGTAACCTTCGTCTTGGCTCCTTGAAAATATGAGAGTCGTCAGATTGTAACTCCCGATGTTGATTATGAAGGTTGTTGAATTGGGGCTTTCATTAGTTGTTGTGAAGGTCGTCAGATTGTAACCTTCTACGTGGAAATCCTCAAATTATAGCCTTCTGGAAGTCGTCAGATTGTAACTTCCATCATCGGTGTTTGATGGGGAATCAACTATCTATTGTGATTTTTAGACAGCCTACAGATAGAAACAAACCACATTATAGCTTGTAGTATTATTTTTGGTAGGCCTGAACTTCACATTTTTTGCAATGAAATACGTGCGAATAGCATGGATCAATTTCTCCTTACTCTCGTAAAGATCTCCCTTGATGAATGAGAAGTCCTCGGCCTGTGTATCAACACCGCTATTAGTGCCAATAGGAACACTTTCCATCGCGGAGTTATCAATCCATTCATCTCCTTGAAGTTCATCGGGCGGCGGATCCTCTAAGCCGACATACTCATTATTAACATAAGCCCCGTCGATGTGTTGGTTTTCCCCGCCATCACGATCTATCAAGGTCATGCTATTAATTTGTAATCCCTCCTCTTCATCATCATTCTCGGATTCAACACTTGCATTATCTTCTTGAATTCCCGTGTTAGTATCGAAAGCATTCGAAGTGCCCACGAACGAAGGACCGCTCATGTATTGTGATTGTGTCCAACATTCATCTTGTTGAGGAGATAAAAAACCTACAGAATCAACTTCAGGATCCTCCAACATGCGGGAATACATTCCTTCGTAGTTCAACGATTTGCCCAAATCTCTCTGATGTTTTTCAATGAACAATTCGACCGAACGCTTCTCGTCGTGTAAGACATGAATGAGACCCATATCGTAGTCACTTGATATTTGAATGCCACTTGTTCTGTTCCCCACAACAGGATAATTGCAAACCATACTGAGGTGATACTCACGTGAGTTAGTTAATGTAAGTTTGTGTAATTCATTAACCAAATCATCGAAAGTGCACGATTTTGTTATGAACAACGGTCTCGTCGTGCCTCCTTCATAAACGGGCATATTATTCTCGAGGTAATTAATCTTCCCATCATAAGAACAGAGAATTACAATTCGATCGTTCATCGTTACCTCTGAAAAGTGAAAAATTCAACATTATTTAATACGTCTTCACATTAATTGATAATTTCACCTCTAAATACGCAAAATTATTTAATACGTCTTCACAAAATTCGTAAATAATTCACAATTAAATTCTAAAATCTAATTTATATCATACATATGTAAATTCTAAAATCTAATTTTTCTTCACAAAATCTAAATAATTCACAATTAAATTCTAAACTCTAAATACAATAATTTTCGAAATTATTGATAATATTCCCTCTAATTTCACAACATTATTGATAATTTACACACTAATTCTTCACAAATTTCATAAAATTATTGATAATTTCCCCATTGATAATTTTCCCTCTAATTTTCACATTTATTGATAATTTTTCCTCTAATTTTTACATTTATTGATAATTTCCCATCTAATTTTCACATTTCTTCACAAAATTCGTAAACAATTCACAATTAAATTCTAAAATCTAGATTTTTACATGTAATCACAATCAAATAGTGGGAGTATACAAAAATTAGAGAGTACAGCTTTTTTAGAAAGAATTTACCTGTTTTTTGGAAAAAAACAGACAGATCTGAAGGGAGGCGGCGGTCGGAGGCGGCGGCGCCGGCGGCGGTCGGAAGCTGGGGCACCGGCGGGGGTTGGAGGCTGGGGCGGCGACGGTCGGAGGCTGGGGTGGCGACGGCACTGCGAAGGCGGCGTTTGGGAACGAAGTTGAAATATTAGGGTTTTGTGGGCTGGGGTCAGGTGGGTCACACGCGCTTAAATAGGTGGCAGCAAACTCCACGGGAGTTCAACTCCCGTGGAGTTGCAGTGCCAATTTTCCGGAGACTCGATCTCTGGAAAATTGGCACTGCAACTTCACGGGAGTTGAACTCCCGTGAAGCTGCAGTCACACTTTTCCAGAGACTTGATTCTTTGTAATTGTTGACTGTGACTCCACGGGAGTTCAACTCCCGTGGAGTTTTAAACGAAAATTAAACTTCACGGGAGTTGAACTCCCGTGAAGTTTAATTTCCCCATAAACTTCACGGGAGTTGAACTCCCGTGATGTTTCGGAGAACTTTTCGCAAAAACCGACCTCTTTTCAGCGCTGGGCTGAAAAGAGGTCGGTTTTTGCAATTATTTTGAAAAGGGGTCGGTTTTTGCAAATAAAATCCCAAAACGGTTGGTTTTGAAAATTTGTCCGCGTTACTAAATTTGCTTTTGTTGATAGGGGAGTTCTCTGTAATTGACGCAATTTTTTCTAGGAAAAAAATGGATGTTAACCCCACATTTGTATCCTAATTTCCTTGTAAATTTGTTGCAAATATATAAAATTTTCATGAGAATTTTCCTGTCCTGAAATTATCAATATATGAAAACTCTTTTAGACAAATTATTTGATGGAAGAAATTATTATTAATAAAGAAAGGTAGCGTCACACAATCTAAAACCCCAATAATTACTTAAATCTTAAGTGTCATAAAAATATGATTTTAATTATTATCACCATAGAGGCATCTTATTTTACCAATAAAAAATATGGTAAAATGGGAGGAAATAGAAAGTCATATATATAAATAATGTTTGTTAGAAATATCTGATTAGGGATGGGCCAAAGCGCGGGACTCATTCTCATTTCTTGAAAGATGTTACTGGTCTTGAAGTAGTTCTGATCAATTACATTAAAATTCAAAATTTGTGGAAATGAATTATTTTATGCTCTTGCACGTTCCAGTGGTCGGCTGATCGTTCTTTCTAGGAATCGAAAATAAGGAATAATTTAGATAACGTACATTTTCTTTTATATCCACTAACATGCGCATTCAATCAGGTCTTAATTTGAATTGTACTCATGTCACTTTTAGGCCCCGTTTGACAAAGGGTTAAGGAAAAAAGGTTAACGAGAAGGATTAATGTATTTAGTCCATTCGATAATCTGAGGCCTCGTTTGGTAAAGGGTTAAGGAAGAGAGGTTAAAAAGAAGGATTAATGTACTTAGCACATTCGATAATCTGAAGAAATAAATTATTAAACCGTTAAATAAGTTTTATTTTAGTCATTGTGATTAGTTTAGTGTTTAGGAATAACAATGATTTTGAATATTTTTTTTATAATTAGAAAGGTTAACTCTTAATTCTTTGAAATAGAAGTAACTCTTAATTCTTTGAAATAGAAGTATTAGTAAACCACTCTTTTTGAGGGTTAATTCATTTTAATCCCTCCAGAGGGGTTAGCTTAACCCTTCTATATTTTTTATATTTGACAAATTATAGAGGGTTAACTCACTTTAACCATTATATAGATTTTTTATGTTTGACGGGTTAAGAAGGGGCTAAGTCTCCTTAACCCCTTACTTAACCGTTTACCAAATGGTACCTTAGTCATTTTTGTTACACCAAAACTCCTACGATTTTGGTCGGAATTAAAAATTCCAACTTCACGCTTTAACGTTTGGAAAATAACGACCACGTCATAGAATACAAGACTCAAAAGCGACTCAATGTTTCTCAACTGCCAATTTACAACACCAAACAATCTGCTCTTTCAAATATTCTTGCAGATCAATTTACACCGATATCTTATTGCTCCGGACTTCTCTCCATTCGTACATTGTTCACACGATATTTACAAATTACAACTTCCTTACACAATGTTCAAAAATGAAATAATACAAAAACTTGTTACCACTCCCTTAATTAATCAAATATCCAATGAATTAAAACCAAAATTAATGGACCTCCATATATAACTCAAGATCGAGTTCTCTCCAGCTCCTTCCCTTTACAGTATCTTAGCTCGAGAGAAACCTGCCTCTCCATTTGTATATGCCTGTAAAAATTCCGAATAAATTCCTCGGCTCTCTGATCAATATCATCGGTCGACGACGCACTGCTCGTTGACCTCGAAACCTCCGAGGCTGGGCTCGTCGATCTCGACCGATCAGTCACCGAACTTGTCGACCTCGACAGCACAAACGGCGAGCCTGAAGCTTCGAAGAATTCATCGTTACTGGTGCAGTCTAGTAGACCCGAAGGCTGGCTTCTTAAGCTAAGTCGCCTTCGATGTTTTTTATCGGAAGGAGAGCCGAGGATTGACGAGAAAATCCATTTGGTTGCGTTGAAGGAGAGCAGGAATTTTACCTTTCGGATTGCTCTGTGGAGCTTGGTTAAGAGAGGGGATTTCTTTGTTGTCATATGCTTTAATGAGAATAGTTGAGGATTAGCTAGGTAGGTGATAAGGTTTTTTGGGGGGTTTATAAAGAGAGTTGTTTATGAAGAGACGTTACGCGTTTTGTTCGAAGTTTCAAGGAAAGGAGAGATTATATGAGAGATGCGACCAATTATTACTTCGAAAGCAAGTTGCTTTTGTTTTGTGTTGTATACTTTTTCTATACTGTTTGTTCACTGGGCCACGTTTTAATTTCTCTCTCTCTCTCTCTCTCTCTCTCTCTCTCTCCCTTAAGTCTGAAGTATTCATTAGGGGTGAGCATCGATCGGTTCGGTTCGATTTTTGTCAAAATTTGAACAACCGAACCGAATCGCCTACAATTCAAAACCGAACCGAACTGTTGCAAGTCGGTTCGGTGCGGTTCGGTTCGGTTCGTTCGGTTTTTATACTCTATAGTTAAATTTATCACGATGGATGGCAGTTGATCTCTACATTAGAGAAGTTAGCAATCTCAGATTTGAACTATCCATGAATTGATGCAGTGATAAGTTGGCAAGTCTGGCACAAGAAATACTACTTGAAGGTATGTCAAATCTAAGGTAGAAGCTCTGCTAAGTAGCATAGAGATAGAGGTACCTCTTTAAAGTTGAAATTAGCTCGAGTGATGCTATCAGGCTAGATTCAATCAATCCTTGCTCAAATTTATGTGAAATATACAAAGCAAAAAAAATCTTACCTCCTCCTACGAAAGTATCAACAGATCATTCTCTAATACTTCTTCTTGAAAAGCATCTTGAACTACCAAATCCAGCATATGGAACCGCATTCGTTCCTCCTCTCCTCCGAAGACCCCTTCGACGAAGCCCTGCACCATCGAGCTCACCGTCGACGCTACCCTTGAGCTACGCCCTCACCATCGACGCCGCCGCCCGCTTGCTGAAGAAGTGGGACTGTGTGGGTTCTTGCACGTCGTGGAGAGGAACTGGAGGGTTAGGGTTGGGGATTTGACGGGGTCGGAGGCGAGGTGGCTGGCGAGCGAGAGGCTGGGGAGGGAGATGATGGTCATGGTGGAGGCGGCGGCGGGGACCAGATCGAGAGAGAGAGAGCAACGGGAGAGTTAGGGTTTAATCGCAAGGGGAATGAGAATGAGGGATTTTGTAGTTATCCTAGTCGGGTAATGGGTTACGGGTAGCGGTAATGAGAGAGAGAGAGCCACAGTTCTATCGGGTCAGTTTAATCGGGTTGGACTTGTCTGAAACCGACCCGAATCGATAGAACTTCAAAACCGCACCGAACTGTTCCAAATCGGTCGGTTTGGACCGAACTTTGCACACCCCTAGTCATAACCTCTTTACCGTGGAAAGACGTCGGGGGGGGGGGGGGGTGGGGTCTATTAAAACTTGTAATACCATTGACGAGGAGCTTGCTTGAGTCCATAGATGGATTTTCTTAATTTGCAAACCATATTATTTGGGTCTCCTGACACAAAATTTTCTGGTTGCACCATATGAATCATCTAATCAATGTCGCTATTGAGAAATACAGTCTTAACATCCATCTGATGTAACTCAAGATCATAATGAGCAACAAGTGTCATGATTGTTCTGAAGGAGTCTTTTGATGAAACCGGAGAGAAAGTCTCTGTATAAGCAATGCCTTCCTTTTGAGTAAAGCCTTTAACTACAAGACGTGCCTTATACCTCTTCACATTACTGTTTGCATCCCGCTTGGTTTTAAAAATCCATTTACAACCAATTGGTTTTGTACCTTCTGGCAATGGGACAAGTTCCCAAACCTTATTGTCCCTAAGAATTAATCAGGGGTCGCTTTGATGCTACTTGTTAGATCTGAATATCTGAGATCTAATCCATAAAACCATGATTAATTCAAAAAGAATAAACAACAACAATGAGAGCGGAAGCTTAGGCCTGAATCCATTATTTGGATTTGCACGGATCTGAATTAGGGTTTGATCTTTTAATCTTGAGGGTATCTCCTTTTGAATCTCTTTAGATGGGGATTAAGAGAATAGAGAATGTAACCCTAGAT
>BQKN01001009.1:524793-591625 GCA_022839385.1 Asparagus kiusianus
TATTTTGTTAGTTCTAATTTGTATCGTGTGAGTTCTAATCTGAACGTATTAGTTTTAAGATATACCATGTTAGTTCTATCTGCACCCATGTTAGTTCTATCATAGGGCATGTTAGTTCTGTTGCATATTTTGTTAGTTCTATTTTGTATCGTGTGAGTTCTAATCTGCACATGTTAGTTTTAAGAACTAACAATGTTAGTTCTATCTGCACCCATGTTAGTTCTATCATAGGGCATGTTAGTTCTGTTGCATATTTTGTTAGTTCTATTTTGTATCGTGTGAGTTCTAATCTGCACGTGTTAGTTTTAAGAACTAACAATGTTAGTTCTATCTGCACCCATGTTAGTTCTATCATAGGGCATGTTAGTTCTACCTGGGCTCATGGGGTTCTAACATAGTTTATGTTTGTTCTAATTTATGTCTTTGGTTTGGTCTAGTCTCGTATTAATTGTTAATGCTAAATATATTTGCTACAACTTTGGTACTACGAGATGACTGGCATAAAGAAATATGCCCTCGTAGACACCTCCAGACCTCCAATGACAAATTGGGCACCAGAGGAGGCGAAAGTCCCATCTATGATGATGGGGACAATTACGACAAAGGCTAAGACAGCGTCAATATCTTTTGTCCATAGGCCTATTGCGGAGGTTGCTTCTCCAGGTCATGCTCATGCACTTCCCGCTTCACAGAGGGGTGAAGTTCCCGCTGCACAGAGGGGTGAAGTTCCCACTGTACAGAGGGGTGAAGATCTTCATCAAAAGCGTCAGGCAAAGAGGAAGGCTATTCAGGAAGAAACTACTAAGAACTTCTCAATAGGCTACGTAAGTATCCTGTTATGTTAAGTCATACTCATTTCACACTAACTGCAAACAATATCCTAATTATGTGTAATCCTACTTAAAATTATAATCTCGTGTCAATAACAGATCATGGCAAAGCATATTGATGTTGCTTTTGACGATGAAGAGGAGATCAATGTTCTTCCCATTGAGCAGCAACTCACATTTTAGAGAAATTCTGCTAAATTTCTCAAGCGACTACTTGTTGCTACAAAGCAGACCAAGAGTAAATATTGTAAAGAATTCATGATTGAGATCAACAGGCTAAATAGGATAATTAAAAAGTTTGGAATACATGATGAGGTTATAGACCCGGTGGTGCTCAAGGAAAATAGAAAATTGCAAATGAAATTAGGAAGAAGCGAAGGGAAGCTCAAGAGGAACAGAAATCCAAAACAAGCAGTTCATATAAGGAAGAGCCCACCATGCAAGAACATGTACATAATATTATTGATGAGGATGTGAAGCTTCCTGCTGACGATGAGGCAATAGAAGAGGAGCTTGTTACTTCTCCAGGGGAGGGGGTATATAGTAAGGTTGACCCGACTGTAGATAGTAAGGCTGAGGATAGTGTAGGTAAGGAAGAGGAGCATATTTAACATGAAAATTTTATTGTAGATAACAAAGGTTTTGATGAGGATCCTGTTGATGATGTAGATAAGGAGGAGGATTGTCACGCCCCGCTTCCCAAAATACCAGGGAATCGGGACGCGAGCAAGCCCGCGACGTATTAAACTGAGAAGAGATAGTGCTATACCCCGTCTTCTCAATCTAATACGCTAAGCGTCAAGAAATACAAATGAAGGCACAGGTCCCCGATCACAGTAATGAGAATATAATAAACAACTCAGAACCAAAAGATACATATCACAACTGAAGTGATCATCCAGACATAATATTCGGGCCAAACATGCCCTTATACAAACTATCTGAATGAAATACTGGAGAATATAAAATACAATGATCAGGCGGAAAAGAAAATGCTACGAAAATAAACTGAAAGGAATAACTAAGCTTCAACTCTTCTTCTGCTTCGTCTACAAGGCAATCCTGCTGAGAATCTTCTGGCTTCTGTTGAACCTGTTCTTCCTCTAAGTCTGACGTACACCAGAGAAAACAGGTGTACGTCAGGTGCATGGCGCACGGCAAGATCCCACAAGGAAAGTAGAAACGATCGAACGACCAATGCAAGAATAATAATAATAATAATAGTAATAATCTAAATGAAATCCACCACTAGAATATAATAATCAGAAGAATAAAAAATTAATCGGGTAACGAGGTCCTGCAGCTAGCAATCAAACTAATCATCCAAGTAACAAGGTTATACTGCTAGCCATTGTATAACAGGTCACTGGTCACATCTCACACAGAGTCAACGCTCCTGCCATTGGATAACTGACTGTTCACAAATCCCCTACGCGCATCCAATACCGCTACACGAATCGGTCAGAGGACTACACGCAATCCGATTTCGGCCTGGTCCGAACTCAAGCAGAACTCGGGTGACTACATAAATTCACTGACTAAAGTGACTACACGAATTCACTTTAGCCCAACAAACCAACCCCAATGACTACACGAATTCACTGGTGCGAGCCTGGAAGATACATCAACAGTCTTATCCGATCACATGAACACTAACTTCCCCATCCCAACTCTCTTGTTTTTCTAAGCTAACATATACACAGGTTTCTAAGTCTTAAACAGGACACACCAGGCCACACTAGTCATGAATTTCTAACGGTTCTCAAACATAACGAAGAGTAATCAATGCAACTAATCATATACAACAAGATCATAGCATATCACATAATTAAAATTAAGAAACATAAATCATTAAAAATTCATAATAATCCATTTTCTAAAATAAATCCTTAAAAATTATTTATAAATGTTCTAAAATAATTCTTTTTATAAAATAAATCCTTAAAAAATATTTATAAATGTTCTAAATAATTTCTTTTATAAAACTTTCTTAAATTACTGAAATTATTCTAAATTGATACTTATTCTAAAATAAATTCTTTTAAATTATAATTATTCTAAAATAATTCTTTTGTCAAACAAATTCTATTGTTTTATTATAATTACTCTAAAATGATTTTTCACCAAAATAATTTATTATAATTATTTTAAAATGATTATTTTGTCAAATAAATCCTTAAAAAATCATAAATAATCTAAATTTTTTTTATCTTATTTTATCTTTACAGTATCTATATTCAAAATATTATTTTTAGTATCATTCGTCAAATAAATCAGTACATGTCATCACAGTATATGTATTACAATGTGAATGGTCATACGTTATTGTCCACAGTCCATTTCGTTCACGATAGTTCTATACGTTATAGTTCTCAGTCCAATATGTTCACGACAGTTCCGTATTTGTAATGAATAATTATTCGGGTAACGAGTTCGTATGCATAAATAATTTGTGATCATTCTAAAATTATACTGAGCAAGAATAGGGATCTTGCATATAATTAATTTTCGACAAAACTAAGAATAATTGAGGTTCGGGATCTTGCCTCGGGGTTCGTCGAATGAATTGACATTGACGACACGGGCCTACGGCAGCGCGGTTATGCACTGGATATGCGTTGGCATATAGTCGAACACGTGGCGTGCGATGGAGGAGACGGGGCTGCGGGTCGCTGGTCGAGCTCGGGAGCAAGGGTTCGGGCGGATCTGAGACCTGTAGCGAGGGAGGAGCTCGGGTTCGGTGGGGTTGGTGAGGACGACGACGTGGCGGCTGACGAGGTTCGAGCGGTGACGGGGCGACGCTGGCGAGGTTGGGAGTTGGGAGGAGGCGGAGGTGGACAGGGCAGGGGTGCTCGCGGCGTGGGTGAGCGAACGGAGCAGCGGGGAAGCGACGGTGAGGGGTTGGATAGCGAAGGAGGAGGTGGTGTTTGAACAGGGCGGCGGTGGCGAACAGGGCGGCGGCGGCTCGAGAGGGGTGGTAGCGCAGTGGTGAGGGCGGTGAGCTGGACGGAGAGAAAGGGAGAGGAGAGAGATGAAGAGGGTATGGGGCGATGGTGCAGGCAATGGCGGCTCAGGCGGTGGTGGTCGGAGCTCTGGGAGGCACTGCAGGAGGTTGAAGGCGGCGTAGACAGAGGGTCGGGGGAGCTGGAGGCGGGTTGCTGCGGTGGAGGTCTGGGCTGCGAGGGAGGCCGGAGCGGTGGCAATCGGAGAGGGCAGCGGCGGCGGTCGGAGCAGGAGCGGCGACGAGGTCAGCGGCTGCGGCTGAGCGGAGCTCGAGCTCGAGCTCGAGAGAGAGAGAAAAAGAAGAGAGCTGAGGTGAGGTTTTTAGGAAATGGAGGAGAGAGAGAGTGAGTACGAGAGAGGGGTTGGGTTGGGTTTTTATAGGAAAAAAAATGAATAAAAAATTAAAAAAAATAAATAAAATAATGAATGAGATGCGCGTGGGTAGCAGTTATTTTTGAAAAAATGAGGCGGAAGAGAACGTGGTTGTTGGGGTTTGACGGGAAGCAGAATACTTTGGTAGTATTTTCAAATAGTTTCAGGTATTTAAACGAAAATAATTAAAATAAATAATTTTGGGTACTTAAAAAGTAAACTAATTACATAATAATTATCTACATATAAAAACGTACATGTTGAGCTAATACAACAGTTGATACGAAATAGTCAAAATATACACATATTGTATAATTAACGAGAATAAATAATAATAAAAATATATTTACTTACATTTAAAATCAAATAATTATGTGACAATTATCTACACGATAAAATGTACCAGTTATGCTAGTACGACAGCTGATACGTAATAATTAAAATAATACAATAATTTACACAAATAATACGTAATTAATAATTCAACATAATACAAGAATTACTACGTAATAGTAATAATAATACGACATATTATTTAAAATAATACGTAATAGTATCAGTAACACAACGGATAAATCCCAGAAATTTTCATTGTACTAAATTAATTTATAAATATCATATCATTTAAATAAATATATAATCAGATTTTTAAATCATAGATTTTCTAAAAAATCAAGAAAAATACAATACTCTTTTAAAAATCATAATTAAATATTTTAAAATACCAAAAATTTATTTTAACTAATATCAAAATTTTACGGTCATTACAAGGATATTGTAGATAAGGAGGAGGAGAATGCAGATAAGTTGGAGGTGCATGTTGATATAGAAGGGGAGAATGTAGATAGTACGGTTGACGCGAATGTAGATAGTAAGGCTGATAATAATGTATATATGGAGGAGGAACATGTGGATAGGGAAGAGGATATTGTGAATATTAAACATGATGAGCAGAATGCAGATAAGTTGGAGGAGCATGTTGATAGAGAAGGGGAGAATGTAGATAGTACGGTTGACGCGAATATAGATAGTAAGGCTGAGGATAATGTATATATGGAGGAGGAACATGTGGATAGGGAAGAGGATCTTATGAATATTAAACATGATGTGGACAAACTTGTAGAAGTTCTAACGAGCAATGTGGAAGCAAATGGTAGACCACAGCCAAGAAGGGTAAGCAGGAGATCTAAATGGAAGAGGACCCCATATACTGAAGGCAAAAGAAAGAAAAAGAAAAAAATTACACTAGATATACTTGAAAGTCCTGAACCAAAAGTAAAACTAGTTGACAAAGTTACTCATTTTTACCCGGTAATCAAACCCCCACTTGGGATGCGTTGAGTTTAAAGCCAATGACAGATGAAGAGGTAGCTCTATTGGGAGAGCTGAATAAAGATCTTCCAGACCCTACATTGTTTAACTTACGCATAATAGATAGCACAGATGTTTTTGTACATAATTTAAAGATACCATCTCCAGTAGCAGACAGACTCGACAAAGCTCAAATTGAGAGCCTAACTAAATTTTGCTCTCAGGAGATTCACAGGTAAGTTTAAATTGACTATTTATATGCTAATTCTTCACATATTAGTTCTAATTCATGTTAGTTCTAATTTATACCAGGAGATATAATGTTATAGTAACATCCAACAGTAGTATTAACAGGGAAGAGTTGTTATATTTGCTTCGTGGTGACCGCCTTGACGACAAGGTTAGATTATACTTGCTTAATAATTGAAATTGTCTTGTTTAAGTTGAATTTTAATGTTTCATAACAATTACAGATGGAAGAAGCAATACTGGACACGCTTAACCAAGAAGCATATGACAAAGGATATGGAGTAGTATCAGTGTTCTTTCTTGTAAGACATGCTATTCCTAATTTCACCGTGTTAGTTTTGATTGAAATGCATGTTAGATCTTGTGTTATCCATGCTAGTTATACCATGAGTCACGTTAGTTATAGTTAGCGTCAATTTAGACCTACCATAAGTCATGTTAGTTCTAATTTAAACGTTGTCAGTTCTAACTGATGGCGTGTTAGTTCTAATCTGCACCAAGTTAGTTCTGTCGTAGTTAATGTTAGTTTTAGTTTATGCCGTGTTAGTTCTAATCCACACAATGTTAGTTCTATTCTGTACCATATTAGTTCTATTCTGTAGCGTGTTAGTTCTAATTGATAGGTTGTTAGTTCCAATTTATATCATGTTAGTTCTGTCGCGGTTCATATTAGTTCTAGTTTATGGCGTGTTAGTTCTAAAATACACGGTGTTAGTTCTATTTTGTAGCGTGTTAGTTCTAATTAATACGGTGTTAGTTCTAGCCCTTCCAGCGTTAGTTCTATATTATACCATGTCACAGAACTATTTTATACCACGTTAGTTCTAATTTATACCACGTTAGTTCTTTTTTATAACAAGTTAGTTCTAATTTATACAAAGTTAGTTCTATTTTATACAAAGTTAGTTCTATTCTATATTCTATACAAAGTTAGTTCTATTTTACACCACGTTATATCTAATTTATACCAAGTTAGTTGTAATTTATATCAGGTTAGTTCTATTTTATACCACATTAGTTCTATTTTATACCACGTAAGTTCTAATTTTATACCACGTTAATTCTAATTTATACCACGTTAGTTCTAATTTTCTAATTTATACCAAGTTAATTTTATTTTATAACAAGTTAGTTCTAATGTTAACCATATTAGTTCTATAGTTAGTTCTAATTTTAACCACATTAGTTCTAATTTATACCAAGTTAGTTCTATTTTATAACAAGTTAGTTCTAATTTATAACAAGTTGGTTCTAAGTTATACCACGTTAGTTCTAATTTATACCAAGTTAATTTTAATTTATAACAAGTTAGTTTTATTTTATACAACGTTAGTTCTATTTTATAACACGTTATAGTTCTATTTTATACCACGTTATATCTATTTTATAACAAGTTGGTTCTAATTTATACCAAGTTAGTTCTAATTTATACCAAGTTAGTTCTAATCTACACCAAGTTAGTTCTATTCTGTAGCGTGTTAGTTCTAATCTACACAATGTTAGTTCTATTCTATATCGTGTTAGTTCTAATCTACACAATATTAGTTCTATTCTGTATCATGTTAGTTCTAATCTATACAATGTTAGTCCTATTCTGTAGCGTGTTAGTTCTAATCTACACCGTGATAGTTCTGTCGCAGTTCATGTCAGTTCTAGTTTATACCACGTTAGTTCTAATTTATACCAAGTTAGTTTATTTATAACAAGTTAGTTCTAAATTTTACCATGTTAGTTCTAATTTATGCCGTATTAGTTCTATTTTATACCACGTTATATCTAATTTATACCAAGTTAGCTGTAATTTATACCAAGTTAGTTCTATTTTATACCATATTAGTTCTATTTTATACCACGTTATATCTAATTTATACCAAGTTAGTTCTAATTTTATACCAAGTTAGTTCTAATTTATACCAAGTTAGTTTTAATTTATACCAAGTTAATTCTAATTTATAATAAGTTGGTTCTAATTTATACCAAGTTAGTTCTAATTTATACCAAGTTATATCTAATTTATAACAAATTAGTTTTAATTTTAACCATATTAGTTTTAATTTTATGCCAAGTTAGTTCTAATTTATACCAAGTTAGTTCTAATTTTAACCACATTAGTTCTAATTTATACCAAGTTATTTCTAATTTACACCAAGTTAGTTCTAATTTATACCAAGTTAGTTCTATTCAATAACAAGTTAGTTCTATCTTGTAGCGCGTTAGTTCTAATATATATGGTGTTAGTTCTAATTGAGATCATGTTAGTTCTATCTTGTAGCGTGTTAGTTCTAATCAGAACGATGTTAGTTCTATTTTATATGATGTTAGTTCTAATTGAGATCATGTTAGTTCTGTCGTAGTTCATGTCAGTTCTAGTTTATAACGTGTTAGTTCTAATATGCACAATATTAGATATTTTTTGTAGCATGTCACTTCTAATTTATGGCGTGTTTGTTAGTACTAACTGATGGCATGTTAATTCTAATTGATACGATGTTAGTTCTATTGTGTAGTTCATGTTAGTTTTAATTTCAACTCAAATATGATATGTTTGCAGCACTCACTCTATGGCTTGGAGACTAACAATTACGAGCTATATTTTTCATTCATTGACAAATATACCGCATACCGTATGGAGCATCTCTTGATCCCTTTGGTCAGGCACGATCATTGGCATCTTGTAGAAGTTGATCTTAAAGATAAAGTCGTCAAGCATTACAGTTCCACAGGGCACGAAGCTTGGAGGGAGTCTGTTAATAAAATCATAAACTACTTTGATGCCCATCATGCTGATTTTATTGAGCAAAATGTGCGCAAAATATTTAGATATCAAGCCATCAAATGCGAGCAACAAAGAGGACGGTTAGTTCCGATGTCCATATTGTGTTAATTTGTATTAGTATTAGATATGACGAAAATGTCTAATTTAGTCTTCTATGTTGCAGCTTTGGCTGTGGTGTGTTCGTCTACCTCTATATAAAAGCCATAATTGAAGGACGTTCAACATTGCTGGTTAATCCTCCGAACGATATCCCTGAAGCTATGCGAGCAAGACTTGGCACACAATTATTACTGGATGGTTATGAACAAAGACATAAAGAAGAAACAGTGTACAGTGATGAATGATATGTTCATACAAATACAATAATGTATGTATATTTAATTAATTAAAAATGATTGTTATCAGATGTATTGTTGGTTCTAACTTCGTGTTGGTTCTAAAAGAGTACGTTTTAGCTACAATGACATGTTGTGTTAGTTCTATTTGAGAGCTAGTTATAGTGATGCTTGTTAGTTCTATCTTGTAGCCAGTTCTAATTTTTTTTATTTGCCAAGTTATCTTCTTACTCCAGCTGTTCGCCTTTTTCGAAGCGACGGTTCTAACATATCACATCATTTATTCGCGTGTTCCCAAGTCAGGTAAATAAATAAATTAATAATACGAACTTCCATCGATAGTGCGGTTACCACCGTTCTTCTACTGCCCCTAGCGTAGGCGCCTCTGCAAACCCCTCCCCTTGCTAAAAACTGAAACCCAGCGTCATCTATTTTCATCGTATACCCTCACAAATGTTTGGGGATCCTTTTTGTGTACACTGCCATGGGAAAAGGCATAGCTCTCGAGATTGTCATCATGGAATTACCGCTCGTGCCCCTCCGAGGATGCTTACCGTCCCGGACAACACCTCCAGCACCATCCAGCATCTTTCTTCTTATGCCATCTTCAATCTTGATAGAGGTCGTCCATCTGTGCAGGAGCTCCAAGAGATGCTGTCCTACCGCTTCAATCTTAGGACATGGCCCTATCAAATCAAGGAGGCGGCAGGGCACAGCTTCATGGTGCAGTTTTCATCCGATGAAGTTCTTGCCCAAGCTATTGAACTCGGTCTGATAGATATGGGCACATTTAAGGGCAGATTCCGCCATTGGAGGGAGGATCTGAGGCTAACTACGTTGCCTCAACCCTTTCTAGTATGGATTCGCGTATTCAATCTCCCATACCACCTCTGGAATTTAGAATTTCTACAATCTCTGCTCATTGGTATCGGTGAATGTGTCATATGCTCCAGGGACGTCATAACACGTTCTAAGTTCGAAGACTACAGAGTTCTACTCAAGGTTAGGGATTTATCTGAAATCCCTAAGAGGCTTGGGTTCCGTTACATCTCTCCGGTGGACGGTAACATTAAGGAAGGATACGCCATCACGCAGGTCCAGTGCGGGGGGAATTTGGAGAGGGATCAGGGATCCACACGACTTAACTTAGGGCCGGAGCATGCGCAGCCCTTTAGGACCGATCCCGAGTTAATTGAGGTTAGTTGGGATGGCAAACACATGACGGTCGAGAGAGACCAGTGGCAGTTGTTTCTCCATAACCAAGGGGTCGGGGGTGCTAATTCTCCGAGGTCTCTTCCCACCGGCAATGTTCCTCTCCCTTTAAACCCCGCCGTCTCCCACAGTGGCTCAGCGGAATCCAATTCTCCTTCCTCAAGCGCAGTAAGCCAGGACCTTCAAAAAGGAAGGCGAGTGACAGAGAAAAGGGTTTCTTAGACCGAAACCGATCCAGCGAGGGTAGCAAAAAATGAGGACCTGACATCATTGCGTATTGCAACCCCCCACCCAGTTAGTTCTTGTTAAATATTGCTTATCTAGAAAATAGTTTGTTAAAAATCTTAACCCAAATACAGAGATGCCGTGTTATTCTTATATATTAGTTTAACTGATGTTGTGTTAGTTCTAATCTGTACAATTTTAGTTATATTTTGTAACATGTTAGCTCTATTTTATGCCAGTTAGTTCTAATCTACCCCATGTTAGTTCTAATCTACACCGTGTTAGTTCCTACTACACCATGTTAGTTCCATTCTGTAACGTGTTAGTTCTAATCTACACCGTATTAGTTCTATTCTGTAGCGTGTTAGTTCTAATCTACATCATGTTAGTTCTATTATATGGCGTGCTAGTTCTAATCTACACCACGTTAGTTCTATTTTGTAGCGTGTTAGTTCTAATCAACACCATGTTAGTTCTATTATGTAGCGTGTTAGTTCTAATCTACACCGTGTTAGTTCTATTTGTAGCGTGTTACTTCTAATCTACACCGTGTAGTTAGTTCTAATCTACACCGTGTTAGTTCTATTTGTAGCGTGTTACTTCTAATCTACACCGTGTAGTTATGTCGTAGTTCATGTCAGTTCTAGTTTATACAACGTTAGTTCTAATTTATACCAAGTTAGTTTATTTATAACAAATTTGTTCTAAATTTTACCATGTTAGTTCTAATTTATGCCGTATTAGTTATACCACGTTATATCTAATTTATACCAAGTTAGTTGTAATTTATACCAAGTTAGTTCTATTTTATACCACGTTATTAGTTCTATTTTATACCACGTTATATCTAATTTACACCAAGTTAGTTCTAATTTATACCAAGTTAGTTCTATTTTATACCACGTTATAGTTCTATTTTATACCACGTTATATCTAATTTATACGAAGTTAGTTCTAATTTATACCAAGTTAGTTTTATTTTATACCACGTTATAGTTCTATTTTATACCACGTTATATCTAATTTATACCAAATTAGTTCTAAATTTTACCAAGTTAGTTCTAATTTATACAAGTTAGTTCTAATTTATACCATGTTAGTTTTATTTTATACCACGTTATAGTTCTATTTTATACCACATTATACTTCTATTTTATACAACGTTATAGTTCTATTTTATACCACGTTATATTTCTATTTTATACAACGTTAGTTCTATTTTATACCACGTTATATCTAATTTATACCAAGTTAGTTCTAAATTATACCAAGTTACTTCTAATTTTAACTACAATATTTCTAATTTATCCCAAGTTAGTTCTAATTTATACCAAGTTAGTTCTAATTTATACAACGTTATAGTTCTATTTTATACCACGTTATAGTTCTATTTTATACCAAGTTAGTTCAAATTATACCAAGTTAGTTGTAATTTAAACCAAGTTAGTTTCTATTTTTTACCAAGTTAGTTCTATACTATAGCGTGTTAGTTCTAAAATACACCATGTTAGTTCTATTCTGTAGCGTGTTAGTTCAACTCTATACCATGTTAGTTATATTCTATAACGTGTTAGTTCTAATCGACACCTTGTTAGTTCTATTCCTTAGCGTGTTAGTTCTAATCTACACAATGTTAGTTCTATTCTGTATCATGTTAGTCCTAATCTAAACAATTTTAGTTCTATTCTGTAGCGTGTTGGTTCTAATCTACACCGTGTTAGTTCTGTCGCAGTTCATGTCAGTTCTAGTTTATACCACGTTAGTTCTAATTTATACCAAGTTAGTTTTATTTATAACAAGTTTGTTCTAAATTTTACCATGTTAGTTCTAATTTATGCCGTATTAGTTCTATTTTGTACCACGTTATATCTAATTTATACCAAGTTAGTTGTAATTTATACAAAGTTAGTTGTAATTTATACAAAGTTAGTTCTAATTTTTACCACGTTATAGTTCTATTTTATACCACGTTATATCTAATTTATACCAAGTTAGTTCCAAGTTAGTTCTAATTTATACAAGTTAGTTCTAATTTATACCACGTTAGTTTTAATTTATACCACGTTATAGTTCTATTTTATATCACGTTATATTTCTATTTTATACAACGTTAGTTCTATTTTATACCATGTTATATCTAATTTATACCAAGTTAGTTCTAATTTTAACCATAATATTTCTAATTTATACCAAGTTCGTTCTAATTTATATCAAGTTAGTTCTAATTTATACTAAGTTAGTTCTATTTTATACAACGTTATAGTTCTATTTTATACCACGTTATAGTTCTATTTTATACCAAGTTAGTTCAAATTATACCAAGTTAGTTGTAATTTAAACCAAGTTAGTTCTATTTTTTACCAAGTTAGTTCTATACTGTAGCGTGTTAGTTCTAAAATACACCATGTTAGTTCTATTCTGTAGCGTGTTAGCTCAACTCTACACCATGTTAGTTCTATTCTATAACGTGTTAGTTCTAATCGACACAATGTTAGTTCTATTCTGTATCGTGTTAGTTCTAATCTATACAATGTTAGTTCTATTTTGTAGCATGTTAGTTCTAATCTACACAATGTTAGTTCTATTCTGTAGCTTGTTAGTTCTAATCTACACCGTGATAGTTCTGTCGTAGTTCATGTCAGTTCTAGTTTATACCACGTTAGTTCTAATTTATACTAAGTTAGTTTATTTATAACAAGTTAGTTCTAAATTTTACCATGTTAGTTATAATTTATGCCATATTAGTTCTATTTTGTGCCATGTTATATCTAATTTATACAAAGTTAGTTGTAATTTATACCAAGTTAGTTCTATTTTTCACCACGTTATAGTTCTATTTTATACCACGTTATATCTAATTTATACCAAGTTAGTTCTAAATCTTACCAAGTTAGTTCTAATTTATACAAGTTTGTTCTAATTTATACCACGTTAGTTTTATTTTATACCACGTTATAGTTCTATTATATACCACATTATATTTCTATTTTATACAACGTTAGTTCTATTTTATACCACGTTATATCTAATTTATACCAAGTTATTTCTAATTTTAACCACAATATTTCTAATTTATCCCGAGTTCGTTCTAATTTATACCAAGTTAGTTCTAATTTATAGCAAGTTAGTTCTAATTTATACCAAGCTAGTTCTATTTTATACAATGTTATAGTTCTATTTTATACCACGTTATAGTTTAATTTTATACCACGTTATAGTTCTATTTTATACCACGTTATAGTTCTATTTTATATCAAGTAAGTTCAAATTATACCAAGTTAGTTGTAATTTAAACCAAGTTTGTTCTATTTTTTACCAAGTTAGTTCTATACTGTAGCGTGTTAGTTCTAAAATACATCATGTTAGTTCTATTCTGTAGCGTGTTAGTTCAACTCTACACCATGTTAGTTCTATTCTATAACGTGTTATTTCTAATCGACACCATGTTAGTTCTATTCCATAGCGTGTTAGTTCTAATCTACACCATGTTAGTTCTATTCCTTAGCGTGTTAGTTCTAATCTACACCGTGTTAGTTCTATTCTGTAGCGTGTTAGTTCTAATCTACACCGTGTTAGTTCTATTCTCTAGCGTGTTAGTTCTAATCTACAGCATGTAGTTCTATCGTAGTTCATGTCAGATCTAGTTATGCCAAGTTAGTTCTAGAGTGCACACGTTAGTTCTATTTTTAGCGTGTTAGTTCTGGATTATGGCTTGTTTGTTCTTGTTTATTTCATGTTAGTACTATCTGATGGCATGTTAGTTCTATTATTTGGCTTGTTACTCCTAGCCCCTCCAGCGTTCGTTATAGACGATGATGTGTTATTTTTAATCTATTTAAATCGATTAGTTCTAATGAGAGCGCCTCGAATAACTGAGATGTTTTGTTACTTACAACTTTTTATCTAGTGTAAGCTGGTGTTAGTTCCCGATTAACAAGAAAAAACATTCAATAGGCAAAAAACGAAATATTTGTTGCATACTGGGATGAAAACACTTCAACATATCAAACACTTAGTCAGCTATAGATTCATTACATGTTTTACGGTTATGACCTTCCATATGACATTGCGAACATTTTACTGGCCACGTGTAAACAGTTCTGTTGTTGATACGCCTGGTTTTATTTCTCTCTTTCCTTTTTGTTGTAAGTGGAGGTAGGATCTGTATCTCATCCCTTGGCACGATGCGCTTCTCATAGTCAGGGATAGGGTAGAGGATTGGCTCGTAGCTTTTTTAAAGGCTTCAACCGTCATAAACCAGTCACAGAACTGGTAGACATCCCTTTTCATAAACATAATGGATGTGCATGCATGTTTGCAAGGGACACGAGTTACATCCCACCCAAGGCAAGTGCATGTTTTATTGTCTAGATCCACTTGACAAGATCTATGGGATTGTACCTCAAATAATCCTGTGTGGGACTGACGAACGTCCAATGGACCCCATTTTCCATGTTCTCTTTGAGAGCAAGTTCAGCTTTGGGGCAAAGAAATTGATTCAAGCTTTCAACCATGACTCGTCGCTCATTCATGCGAACCATAATCTATTTACGTATGTGCTCTACCAGTTGAAGTATCCGTAGTAGCCTAGCCTCATGTATCCATTTGTTGAATGACTCTGCAACATTTGATGTAATGTGACCATATCTAAAACATAATAGGGAATTCGTCAAGCGGCTTATAATAGATAAGTAATGAAATAGCTTATAACTTACCTAACTCCAGGGAAAAACGCATTGGCCCAGTTTTCTGGAGCGTAGTTCATCATAATATTGTAAGCTCTTTCATCAACCAGTCTAATGTCGTCCATATAATCGTTCCATTCTGCTCTAGTATATTTATAACAGGCAGATTGTAATGGATTACCCAAGATCTGAGTATCTTTTGATTTGAATCCCAAATCCTTCAACTTTGTCCTGAAGTTCTCAACTAGATGCAACACACATCGAGAGTGTATAGAATTTGGGAAAAATTCTCTAACTGCTTCTCTGATCCCCTTATCCGCATCTGAAATTATCACTAGCTTGTGTGGAGGGTTGTATGGATCTGACCTTTCATAGAGAATAGACCACAAATCTACAAAGAGTTGTGGTTACCATACACGAATTAGAGTTAACAAGGAAAGAGCTAGAACTATCATAACCTGCAATAGAACTAACATGGCTAGGGATAGAATTAACCTTGTAAGAACCACTTTCAGTTAACGTTATTCTCCTGATCGCATATACAATACGCCAATGGAAATATCCCCTGATTTCCATCATATACTATGGCGCTTAAGAGTATGCCTTTGAATCGATCTTTCAGAAAGGTACCATCCAAAAATAAGAGTGGTCTACATCCGTGTAAAAAACCATTTATGCAGGCGGCGTAGCAGATGAATATCCTTGTAAACCTCCTCTCATATTGTTCAACATGAATATAGCTACTTGGGTTTGTCTTCTTGACCTCTTCTACATACCTAGAAAATCGAAGATTAAGCGTTAGTACCAACATTGCAAAATTAGTAGAAACAACGTCACATAAATGCAATTAGTTTGTCTATTGTTAGATATCATGGGCATCACCATATAATTTCTCTTGTGCTCTTTCTTTACCCCCACCAAATCTTACTATAATCGACCCTAATCCCATACGAGCTTAGAAACTCCTTTTGAACGTCAATAGGCCGTATATCCGGTCGTACCTTTAACGTGGGTTGTAATTGGGTAGCAATGAATTGCCTAGAGGCTCTAGATTGACCTGAATTATTGCCATGCTGCCCGCAACTGTGATTGTCCACAAACTTTTTGATTTCAAGTCTATTATCATTTTTCGGTGGAGAGGCAAATAACATCCACGGGTAATTTTTTGCTTCCTTAAACCGACAAAACACTCGAATACGCTTCGGTTCATTCTTCCCAAACTCGTATTCGAATTTTTTTGCCATGGAGTAGTATAGCAAGACCAATCTTAACTCCTTCGCACTTTCAAATCATTGTCCCTCACCGGTTAAAGCTGTGTGCCACCAAGCAGGAATCCTCTCTGATCTGTTAACCATGTCATCAATCGTCATGACATCATCTCTGGAAGGATTGTCATTGGGATTCTTATCTGGAACACTTGTGGTCCACAACGCTGATGGGCCACAGTCTACATTTTTTGAGTTCAAACTGCTGGAAGCACTACAAATATTAAGAACATAATTTATCATAAACTACATAAATAGTAGAAGTATCAACAAATAATACCAAAAGCTAAAAAGCAAAAAAGATAACTGCTTGCAGTTACATTCAATTAGAACCAGCAAGAACTAACAATAAAACCATTAGAGCTAACAGTGCATAGATTAGAACTGACATAATAGCTATTAGAACTAACAATATAACCATTAGGACTAACAAGACATAGACTAGAACTAACAATATAACAGTTAGGACTAACAATATAACAATTAGAACTAACAATATAACTATTAGGACTAACAAGACATAAATCAGAGTTAACAACCTTTGCAGCGCTTGCAGCGTATGGAACTAGAGTAGAACTAGCAATAAATCTAGTAGAACTAACAAAATAGGGATTAGAACTGACAAAGAAACCATTAGAACTAACGTATGGAGCATAATAAAGAACTGCTTAACGATAAGATACGATCGAAATAGAACTGTTGTTCGGGACTAGGCAGGTTACAACTAACATAAGATACGATCGAATTAGAACTAACAGAACCAAGATTACAACTAACATACGATCGAATTAGAACTGAAGTTCTAAATTATACCAAGCATAGACCTAACAAGAAGACAATTAGAACTAAAGTTAATTGATTTTACGGTTAACCTACATGTCTTGTTTATTTGAAGAATCATCTCCTTCTTTAAAAGCTTGCATGTGAGCTTCTTTCAGTCCAAGATTGTGGCAATGCTCCGCCATAGACGTCAGATCGCTATCGTTCTCAATGAGAAATTTTAAGCTTCCAACTGTTTCATCTTCGTATGCCAAAATTAATGACTCATATGGAAGATCTAACCTCTCTGTCACATCAAACTTGAGATCCAAGATGGTGGTTGAAGAATTAATCTTCAAGAATACCGCTTTATACGCCGAAGAGACAATGCAAATGATGTCATTTTCAGCTATTTTGAAGGGATGGTATGATTAATGGAGAGAGTAATGGCGAGAATTTTGGTCTGAGGAGGAGTAATGGAGAACTAAATAATTATTGCTCATGATGGAGTAAAAAAAGGGGGAAATTTCCCTCCATTTTTACCATCATATCGCATTAAATGAGAAGTGACTTCTGTTGTTCGGGACTAGGGCAGTTTCGGCTTTTTTTCAAAAGACATTCTGTTTTTAGTATAATGCTGACGTGGAGGGGGCTTAAAACATTAAAGCTTATTGTTTGGGGCTATTCCACATGGGGCGAAGTACAAGAGGCTAGTCACACGAAGTTTCCACTTTTGGGGCCTGGACACATTTTTCCCTTAATATAATTGTAGAATTGCAGAGCAACCTTTCAAGTGCCAGCTCACTTGGAATGCGCATCCTCAGTTCAGTCAATTTTCAAACTTACGACGTGCCAAATACAAAACGTGCTATTTGCGAAAATCTGATTATCTAGGATGTAGTTACTTTATCCCCAAGGTTTTAACTGGTCTACACTGAAACTAGTTATACTTTGGACAAACACTGCTTGGGCCCAATTTGTTGTACGCTATCAGGTCCATCACTTGGGCCGAGCCCATTTGGCCAACTCTGTTTTATGTGCAGGTTGCCCAAAAAATTCAAGATACAGTATTATATGGTATTATATGAAAGTTTTTATACTGGAAAAATGGAGCAATTTTTATTGAACCGAATAAAAAATTACATACTTCACATGCAAAGCGCGCTAAGCTAGATCGTGAGCTCACCATAGTGCTTATCCTTCCAATCATATCATATCATATCAAACTCTTTTTAAAAGAGTGGGTTTGGGAAAAACTTTCTATGAGCAAAAATATCTTTGACTCTTTTAGATATTATGTTATGATCATATCCTATCCTAATTAAATTTAATTAATAGGAATAAGCTTTAATTATCCTATCATCTTCTTATTAATATGCATATAAGCACATATTTAATTTACATATATTAAAAATAGAAAATCTCATAATTTACAGAATTTATTTTTACTAGAAAAACAAATAAAGATTTAAACTTTTGACGATCTAAAATTTTGAATTTGGTATCTAGCAAGTTAAAAAAATATAGATCTCTTTATCTTACCATTTGTTCTTTTATAATTATTAAAAAATAAAGACATTAGAATTAATACTCTAGAGATTAGAATTTGTTACCTAATTAACAAGTGAAAAAAGTAGAACTCTTTATCTTATCATTCGTTTCTTTATATTTAAATTTAAAAATGAAGATAATAGGTAATATAATGAAATATTCACACCTCCTAAATTATTTTCATAATTAAGGAGATAAATGTCTATGTGAGTGACCAAGCTAGAAAATATACAAAATCCATAAAATTTGCGTAACCAGTAGAGATACCCAAAAAACATAATTTAAAAATTTTATAAATAAAAAACCAGTTTACAAAATTAGTAGAAATGACCAAAAGATTTTCAAAAATTATATATTTAGTGCCAAAACCTAAAAGTCTTCAAAATATTAAAATTTTTATAAAAAATCCTAGATTTTTCAAAATCTGTAGAAAAGTCATTGGTTTTACAAGGTTTGCACAATACAAAAGAATTACTTACATTTCAAATTATCCTAATTGATAGAAATATTTGATTTCATTGTGATTATTTTTAATTAATTTTTTATTTCACAAAATAGAACTCTTTATCTTATTATCCATCTTGATATTTAAATTTAAAATCAAAGATAAAGATAATTAGATGATATTATGAAAATAGTTTTTAATTATGTATCATTAACAAAGCCAAAAAATGTTCAAAATCCGTAGAACTTACCCAACTTGTAGAAACACCCCCAAAGATTTCCACAATTTGAAGATTTTAAATTAAAAATAAAAAATAACTTTTAAAGTATATAGAAATAACCAAAAGAAATTTTGAAATTGTATATTTTGCAAAAAAAATCACAAAACTTACAAAAAAGGCAAAATACTTCAAAATATTAAAAATCTTGTTAAAAAATCCCAAATTTACTAAATTTGTAGAAAAACTAGATTTTACAAAATTTATCAAAAAATCTAGAATTATGAACAATTTAAATTTGTAAAAAATTCCCTAATTTAATAAAATACAAGAAATTTAAAATTTTGTAAAGCAAATAACCCTAAAATTTCAAAAGACCCTTAAATTTCATTGTTTTATAAAAAGAGCCCTACTACTTCACAAAATTTTGTCAAATAGGACGAATCTAAATGACAAGAAAATATTATGAAATTTGATGAAACAAGCACAACGAGGAATAGTATTATGACTTAGAACCCATTTACTATTATTATTTGTAGAGTAACTTTTGCAACAAGAGCAAACATGCAGTCTATTTATCCAAGATTATATACATTAGTAAGTATATGAATACATAAATGGGTTTTTTACAGCATTCCCTTAAATTATTAGTATTTTGATATTAATCCATTAAATATTCATAGTTTGATATTAGCCCCCTCAAATTGAAAAAAATTATAAACATTAGTCCTTTGCTGTGTTTATTAGTTCAATATCCTTAATCATGGTTAGGTTTAGAATAATCATGTGTGTTTAGCTACCAAAATATCCTCCACAAATTGAATTCACCCATCAAACCGTCCCCCCCCCCCCCCCGCCCCCCCCCCCCCCCCCCAAAAAAAAAAAAAAAAAAAAAACTCCCTCCCTCTTTGGAGGAGTTCCAATGGGCTTTTGTAGCCTCAAAAAAAAAAGAACCATAAAAAGAAGATGAATTTACTATTTTATTGGATCTTTCGAGAAGACGATTTGTGAAATATGTTTCAGGTTGAGTCTTTAAGCTTGACAAATATGAATGTTTGGGTATTAGGAGTAAGGGTATAATTATTAATTTATTTTAAAATGTTACATATAACAAAATATTTCCCATTATTTATAATCTTAACAACATGGATTAATATCAACATGTCTCTGTAATTTGAGGGACTAATATTAAAATATAAGTATGTGAGGGACTAATAACTAAATAACAATGATTTAAGGGACTGATATGTGTGTCACTTAATTAAAAGAAATTTGCTGAGGTGATGACATAATAATATCTAGGAATCAGTTAGCTGACCATTGACTCTAATTCACATATATTTGATAGATTGTTTCTACTCATTTCACTCTTAAATTTTTACCTTCTCATTTTTTCCGTTCATAAAACAATTTCAAGCTATAAAACAATTATGTCACAATACAGTTGTAATGAAGACATAAACTCAAAAGATATAACTAAAACATTTGACTACGTGCAACGCACGTGTATCCTGTCTAGTATGACTAAAAGAGAAAGATTGAAATTCTTCCTGCCTAGTATGACTAAAAGAGAAACATTTGACTACGTGCAAAGAGCGTTTTGGTAGATGGAGGCACAGATTATCAGTTATTCAGCAAAAGCTCTAGTCTCTCTACTCTTCTCCTGATATGGGGGATCATATGGCTGAGATCCGAAGACTTGAGAAGGAGAGGGAGGTTCTTGAGTATAGGGAAGAGAGCTTTTGGCGACAGCGAGCTAGGGTTGATTAGTTCCGAGATGGGGACCGTAACACCAAATTCTTTCATGTTAGACCTTCCACTAGAAGAACTTCATTAGCCATCTACGTCATCCTAATGGCACTTGGGTGGAGGATCATGTGGGAATTGCAACTCTTATTGAGGAGCATTTCTCAGAACTATTTTCTTCTTCCACTCCTTCAGAGGAGGTTTTGGCCGAGGTGGGTGGTGCTATCTCTTCTAAGTTTTCAATGGATGACCTCCGGATCATTTTTGAGCCTTTTACAGGTGATGAGGTATGGGATGCTCTTCGATCTATAGGCCCTTCTAAGGCACCCGGCCCAGATGGCTTCCATGTATCCTTTTTTCAGTCCTAGTGGTCTGTTATTGGCCCAGATATTTCGGCTGCATGTTTAAAGATTCTAAATAGGGGCTCGCCTATCAGGTCTTGGAATAAAACCAATGTGGTTCTCATCCCCAAAAAGGATTCACCTGAGACTGTGGTAGATTTTAGACCCATTGGTCTATGTAATATGGTCTACAAGATTATCACGAAACCATTGCTAATAGGCTAAAGCGAGTTCTTGGCGGATTGATCGGATACTTTCAGAGTGCCTTTGTCTCGGGGAGATCTATTCAGGACAAACTTTCAGAAGTCTACCATCACCTTTAGTCCCTGTGTAGATCAGGATACTAGCGCCTCTATTTTCTCTGTCTTGGGGCTTGATAGGGCCCAGTCACATGATCGGTACTTAAACCTCCCTTCGGTGGTTGGAAGAAGCCGTCATCAGACTTTTGTTTCAATCAGAGACTAAGTTTGGAAAAGAGTCCAAGCTTGGAGGAGGGCTCTTTTCTCAGTTGGAGGGGAGAGAGGTTATGGTAAAAGCTGTTTTGCAAGCGATTCATGCTATGTGATGAGTATCTTTTGCATTCTAATTTCTTTGTGCAGGGAGATTAAGTGTATCATTATAAGATTTTGGTGGGGATCAATTTCTGGTGAGAGAAAGATTCTGTGGGTTAGGTGGCAGAAGGTGTGTAGTGCAAAGTGAGAGAGTGGTCTAGGCTTTAGAGATCTACAGATGTTTAATCAGGCATTGGTGGCTAAGCAGACATGAAGAATTATTCAGGACTCTTCTTCTCTGGCTAGTAGGCTTTTGAAAGGGAAGTATTTCAGGGACTCGGACTTTCTTTCAGCTGGTGTCGGCTATGGTTGCTCTTATTTATGACGGAACATTATCTTGGAGAAAGAGCACCTGGCTCAAGGTCTGAGATGGAGGATAGGTGATGGTCAGAGTGTCTCTATCAGCGTTGACCCATGGATCCCAAGACCCTTTTCTTTCGGGCCAATCACTTCTCTGATCGACCCTTTCAGAAGGATGGCTGACCTGATCTCTGCTTCGGGTACTTGGAATCATGAGCTGATTGCTATCGCCTTTTGGCAGGTAGATCGTGGGTACATTTCATTTATCCCACTGCCGTCTTCTCTTGTCCCTGACAGACTCATTTAGCATTATAAGGAGAAGGGGTGCTACACAGTCAAGAGTGGATACCGACTTCTTCGTCATACTATGCCTGATACTGCTTTCCTCGGATTCTAGGGTAGCAAAGTAGTAGTCCTTGATCTGGTATGCGAAGATCCCACCGAAGATTAGAATATTCCTTTGGCGTCTATTCTATGATGCTCTCCCCACCTCAGCTGGTTTATCTCATATGGGGATCTCTGTGCCCCCTAGTTGCTGCCTTTGATCTGCTGCCTTTGAGACCACCCTTCATATCTTCACCGTTTGCTCCTTTGCTCGTTTAGTGTGGGAGTTCTTAGATCTTTGGGAAGTGATTAATGGTTTTCGAGGCACGTCTTGTGGTGATTTCCTTTTCCATCTCACCTCTGGCTTCCCTGGGACTCTTTGGCTTTGGCTTTCACAACCATATGGTTTATATAGGGGAAAGGAATATGCGCTCTCATGATGGTAGTGTTAGAGAGGCCACAGTCTTAGTGACTCGGATTCTCAATTTTGTGGAGGAAATGGATAGAGTTAGAGGTCTCTCCCGTGACATTGTCACCCCTTTCAAATGGCCTTCTGCTTAGTATCCTCCTGCTCCTGGTTTGCTGAAGCTCAACACAGATGTTATTGTTCCTCTGGAATAAGATATTATTGGTTTGGAAGGTGTTATTTGGGATCACCATGGACATATGATTGGTTGCTACTCTATGGTGATTAGGGGTCCTATGTCTGTGGATTATGTGGAGCTGTTGGTTGTCCTGGAAGGCATTCGTTTTGTTCGGCGTATGAACTGGAGGATTTCAGTGGTGGAAATTAACTCTCTAAAAGTTATCTCCTTAGTGGACTCTATTTCTCCTTTTGCTTCCTTGGCTCCTATTGCAGATGAAGTTCGTGTTGGTCTGAATATTACTGGCTGCTCTAAAGTTTCTAGTATAAGGCGCACTGGTAATGATGTTGTTCATTCCCTAACTAAGTCGGTTGACTGTTTGTCATCTTGTTTTTGATCTGTTTTTGTTCTTTTGTTTTTGAGACATAGTGTTGTTGAGGACTTGGCTAATTAGGTTACCCTACATGCCTTTTCAGAAAAAAGAGAAAGATCGAAATGTTTGAGCTAATTGGACAGCCAAATTCATAAAATCTCCATTATGTTTTGCGCAATTTCCACCCATTTGTAGCTCAACACTACCTCAAGAGCATCAGATTGAACTTCGATCACCTCAAGCTCCAAATTCCTTGCTACTTCCGAAGCCCTTATAATAGCCATAACCTCTAACAATTGTGGAGATCCAAACTCTTGTGCTTTCTCAGACAGAAAATATAAGTTTTCCTCTCACCACCGCCCCATAATCTCAGAAATGATACTTCTACTTTAGCACTTGTCATGACTTCAAGTGAAAGCCACCACACTAATGATCGATGATTGAGTTGCTCTCAAAAACTCACCCACAAAGTTCAAAGCTTGTTGAGCCACCAAATTATTGGAAAAAGCATAATCTTGTTATCCCATTTAATTTAAAAAACTTTTTTCTTTGCCGGAACTCCCCGCACCTCCTTGAATAGACCAGTAAATCTTATTAAAATAGATGGGAAAAAATAATTATTATATTATAAGGACAAGGCACAGAGGATTGTTACTTTTGAGGAATGGGAAATTTTTTTCAAGATATTATAGATTATACTTGAACAGTACATAAGTGCATACCAGCAAAGAAGATTGTGAAGACCCTAAAGCCCAAATGTAAAAGAGTACGACATTATCTTTATAGAATTAACTAAAATTTTCTATAGTTATAAATTCCAAACTTTTCAATGCAAAGGATCTCAAAGCAGACATACGCAATAAGATGGCCTTGCTGAAAGGTCATCAAGGAATTAGAGATCTTCTTTAACGGGCCCAACCCTTCACCATTTTATCAGTAAACATACCATTATTCGCTTTTGTAATTTGGATACTTTTCCCTAAATGAAGGAGAAACCCAACATTCAAGGCCTGCACCCATTCGGCCGTGTTGTGGGCTGGGCCAACCCATGCCCACGTCGGACGCCGTCCGCCGACTGTAGTATGTTTTATGAAACTATTATTAAAAAAAGAAGTCTAAGACCAGCTACCGGACACGACTGTCCTTAGATACTCGCCTAAATTAAACTAAGGAATCTTTGGGTTAATTATTAGATTTAGGGTTCGTTTTAGGATTAATTATATTTTGGACAGATGTCTCTCTATAAGAGAGTGACAACAACAGTAGCTTTTCGCGACTACCGCTAGAGCTCCTCTTATTAGGATGAAATGGAAATTCTCAAAATATTAATAATCGTCTTCTCTATTTATACATACGTTTCATTTCCTGGAAGGAATTTAAGAAAAGTGGATAATTTTTATGAAAAAAATAAATTTGGATATTCTTCACTATAAAAAATAGTGAGGAGACCATTATATTTTTCAAAGCCGTTAATTTATCTAATAATGGGTCATGATTCATTCCAAAGCTAATACACAGAACTCCCGTAATTTGCACGCATTTTCTAATCCATACTTAAAAGCAAATTATAACCATCTATTAAATAAATTAATAGTTATAATATAATGGTAGACTCTCTACAATATTTTTTTTATAATGGAGAGAGTCTGTATTCTAAATGAATAAGGGTCTAGTAGGAAATAGAAACAATCCTAAGGATTGACAAGGGAACATCATAAAACCAGAATGACTGATGAATACATCATAAAAATCAACATTGATAAACTTGTTTTTGAAAATATTTTAAATAAAATTTCTAGATGCAGGGTTAGAATGAAAGTTCTTAATGAAAAATAAAATGATTGCTCAATTATGAGGGTCCAAATATATAAACTAAATACCAACAAAGTGTTAGGACCGTGCCCATACAATTGCCTTTTTTTTTGTGACTAACAAACCTTCATTTTAGCCTAATATGTGTTTGAGATAATCTAGTATAAGGTTTTAGAGATATGAAACAAGAACGGAGCGATCATTGTTGAAAATTAGCTCGATAGCTGATTTCATAATGCAGACATCGATGATCCAATATGAAACACTGATGATCATCTTGACCACCAATGGTTCAAATGTCTAGAGAGGTTCAAATCATCAATGAAGCAAATCAACAATCGATGATCATCACTTCACCATAGATGATCGATTGCCACCATCGATGGTCGCCCACCAAAATTTAGAATTCTGATCTAATTTTAGATTTAATCTGAGACATTCATTGCTAGAGGTATGCAGACTATTTCCTTACATTTTTAATTAGAGATTCCTAACCTAGTTGAGAAAGAAAAAGAAAGAGAAAGATAGAGAGAGCTAGGGATTCAACATAGATGACTAATCTTGCTCAGGTATCTTGGAAAGCATCTCTTCATCATCTAATCATCAACTTTCAAGGAGTGCTGACTTTATCATCATCGTCGTTCTTCTCAGAGCTTCACTATTATTATCAAGGAGAATGGTTTGCATAATCGAAGAGTTGTAAGACCATTTTAGTCGTGCTTATTTGATATTTGATTATTTCTATAAACTTATTTTAGGGTGCACTCAAGCTAGGGTGAATTGAGGGTTTAAGGCATACTCAGGATAGAGTTAAATGAGCAATTTGTCACTAGTTAAGGCTAGGGACATGTATGCGTGAAGAGTTTAGGTTATATGAATAGTTTGGGAGAAACTACTGTTTCGGTCTTGCAAGTCTACTAAATCGAGTTTATGATTCGGGAGAACTTTCACAGAGTGATGAAGCCTCTCCACAAGAAGAAAGAGTGAAAGTTTGATTTTTTATCTAGACCACTATAAAATTCTTGTGTGTTCTGATTATAATTATTTTCTGTGTTTTATATTGTTTACTGTTTTACTTATTATTATTTTTATTCCGCTACATATTCTTTGATATCTTGAAAAATAGTAGGTAATCTTATTTAGCACCCTTATTGACTTGCATCTCAGATCGAAACACAAAGGCCAATTCGAGACCTAACATATCCAAATGAGCAAATCAATGAGCCCAAATGTTTCATAATAATCTCCGTTCTCTTTTGCCGTAATTTTGACTCGGTCAACTACGTGGCCAACTTTTTCTTAAAAAAATAATAAAATACAAAACGGCTGATCATTCGGGTACTTGTCTGTTGTTACGACGTCTTTGTTCAAGGCATCCCATTTGGAACAAAATAAAAATAAAAATTTTGAAGAAATAAATCATTTGATCTTATGACTTGGTATTATGTTTACTCGAAATAATTAGGGAGCGTTGTTGGTGAGGAGAAAGCAACAAGTCTCCGAGACTAGCAATTAACTTTTACTTTTCCGGGCGTGGAATCTCTAGTCCAGCTCTATAATGTCATTACTCAAGTTGGAGGAAGACATAATTACTTAGTTTGATTGATAAGAAATCTGTTTTTAAGGTGGAAAAAAAATAGTTTTTTGTTTACAAAGATACTAATTGCAGGAATATCTCATGCATCTAATTAATAAATATTAATTATTTCTAATGATTAGCGACAGCATACAAGCGTGTTTAGGTAACACTAGGAGGTATGTACGTGCGTAGTAGCACGTGGTCCAATGTTATGATTGATTTTTTTTGTTTATTTCTTATTATAATTCGGTTGCAAAATAGTTTATATTCACTATAAAATATATTGCAATAATCTATCCTCACCTTTATACTTTTCTCGGTAAAAAACTTCAAAATATGAAATAACCTAAATACCTATTTCGGCTAATAAAATCTTCCAAGAAGTAAATGGATACATTGAGCCCTTTATGGTGCTCAGAAAACCCCCTTAACTATTTTAATTCAAAGAAATCCCTTTAGTTTTGGGAGTTTTGATAGTTTAAAATTTTGATTTAACTCCCTCAAATGTGAGATTTCTCACAAAACCCCTCTGACCTTTACACTTTTCTCAGCAAATCATATTGACGTTATTACTTCAAAATATGAAATAATATGGATATTCATTGAAATAAAACTAAATCTCCCAACAAATAAAACTTGAATTACCTAATTAAATATTGATTAGTTTCTACTTTATAAATAAAAAAGCTAGGATGGTTAGATGGAGAGTTGTTATAGCCTACAAATAACTAAGTGTTAATCTTTCTTGAGTTGTAGATACGCATCCCACTCTATACTAGATCAGACATGATCAGAGCTCAGACGACTTGAACCGCTATTATGACCGACTCCATAAGCCTCCACACTCGGCCCACTATCTCTGCTGATAACTCTCGAGGCTAACTGGAACTGGAGGCGGTATTTGTCGGCCTATCCGCCAGATCAATCCTATAAGCATTCATACTCGGCCCACTGTTTCAACCGGCAACTCGCGTAGATGAGCAAAAAGGCGGTGTTAATTGGCCCTCCACCAGACGACTGGAGTGGCGGTACTTCTCGCCCTTCTCGCAAGGAGTTGCCCCTTCTTGTTAGGCCGAGTCAAAAGGCGGTCTTCCTCGAACCCCGCACCAACAAGCATTCACCATCACATTAAACGCATGGTAAAAAATAATCATTTCTTTAGCCCGCATAGTCTTCATGACTCATCAAGCTCCGTTAGCACCAAACAATTGCTGTCGCTTGGAACTAGCCACCTGGAAGACCATCTTCGCTAGCGGCCAACAACTGTCAGCTGCCTACATAGACTCGACCACAATTACCTCTTTGCCCTTCCAATCTGCTATAAAAGAAAGTGGCACTACACGAGGTACCTTTTTTAGTTTCATGTAACTCTGAAACTTTGCATTTATTTCCTTACTTTTTATATACTCCTCACACAAGCTCAAACATTGACTTGATCATCCGAAGAACAACCAGAGAATCCAACTCCGACCTCTTACGAGTTTTTCGTATGCATGGAAGAACATTGACCTACAGAGCTAGTCATCTGAGGGAGTATAGTAGCTGACATCATCGGTTTGGTGCCTATCATGGGACCTGCCATTCTTCTTCTTACAAGATGTCTAGTTCTGAGCGTCCTGGTCGAACTTTCGACACATTCCCTGAAGAATCCCTTACGGGCTATGTTACTCAGGCCTAGTTGGAAGAGTCCGCATAGAGGATCTCTCAAACTTTCTAGCAACAGTTTCCTGCATTCACTAATGAACTCCTTAGCTGAATTCTTCCTCCCAACAACCCTCATCATCATTCATTCCTCCACCACCGGTGGGTCAGCCATTTGTTCTCCAACATCCTAGGTATGTAGGATAAGCTAGATGTTTGGGTCAAAAGTTGATATTTTCATTGGTGACGAACTCATTACAATTTCAGCCATTACAATAAGTTCAAAAAGAAAGAAAGTCAATCTTTTTATAAGATCTCCTTTATAAAATGAAAATAAAGATTACAACTCTTGTCAAACAGCGCAATGGACGTTTATCACCCGCTGCTTGTATGAGATCTTTACATGTGCCGGGGATGTTAATATTCGTGGACCGTCGCGGATCAGATCCGGTTGACAGATTATGGAATCAAAGCTCTTACTTCACGAAGGAAGTAATCGCTGTAGCGATGATCTCGACCAAGCGAGATCACGGCTCTTCTCGAGATTTAAGACTAAGCTTAAATCCGGAGGAATAGGGGATGAGTATCGGATCTCTTAAACTCCACTCTTTATGCACAGGAGGTCGCCAAGATCTGCTAACCCTTACTGTAAATTCGTGGCTCCACTCTCCAATTCAGTAGTGTTTCGCCCTCTTGATGCCCTCCTGAGAAATGAGCACCCGAGCTTGTATTTATAAGCTTCGGAAGCGGGTATTTGGATAAGAACGAGGGATTCCTCCTTATCTTCAGTTAAGAACTGAATAACCACAGTATCAAATCAGTTAGGACGCTCAGGAACAAACAAATCCTAAGAAAAACCGTCAAAATCGAAACAGGATCAAATCTGGCCGAAGCGTCACTCGGTGGCTCGGCCTTGGGCCGAGCCACTAGGCCGACCGGATCATTTTAACGCGATCCGGCCGCCAGAGGCTTTCTTGGTTTTCTCGGATTTGACTCGTTCTGTCGTTACGTGTATTTCATCGTTTCGTTAAACTGTACGTTATTTTGGTGGCCGATGAGCGTGCGGGCCACTTGGTGGTGGCCGGTGAGCACGCGGGCCACTTGGTTCGCCGTTTTGATACCCGATGAGCATGCGGGCCACTTGGTGGTGGCCGGTGAGCACGCGAGCCACTTGGTTCACCGATTTGGTGGCCGATGAGCACGCGGGCTACTTGGTTTACTGATTTGATGGCCGATGAGCACGTGGGCCACTTGGTTCGCTGATTTGGTGGCTGATGAGCGTGCGGACCACTTGGTGGTGGCCGGTGAGTGCACAGGCTATTCGATTTGTCGTTTCACTTCATGTGTTCATCTGCGTTGGATAATCCTCTTAGACTTAGATAATGGCTCATCACCTTCTCTTTGTCTCGAGCTGTATTCGGGGACCTATAGGTAATTTTTGACGCCTACAGATACCCCCTCCAAAGTATTTCAGACTCATTCTTTTATAGAGGATTCTGAGATGCTTTGGATATGATAGGCCCCCATCTTCAGTCGGTGTCAAAGGACCTGTGAACTGCTTCAATTCTTAACATTTTCAGCCTCCAGTCTATTCAGTGTTTTGTCAAATAGATGTAGTTATTTTGGCACTACGTTTATCGTCTGACTATTGTCGAAATCTTGAATCGAAATTGGTGAGTTAATTTTGGCTCGTGTCATTGAGTTGACTTTGAACTGATTATCTTCGTTGCAACGCGTTGACTGGCGTTAACACAGTTTATACTCATACGTTTGCTGGAATCTACACAGTTTAAGCTCTTAAAGCATTGGAGCGTGGCGGTCCCAAATATTAGGCTGCAGGACCAACTATTTAGAACTGATTCATCTGCATGTGTAGATCTTATCCCGAATTTGTTGGATGCCCAAGTCATGAGAACAACTAATGGGGCTGGTGTGTCAGTGACTTTTGCATATATAGGATTTTTGGCAAACTCTCAGCCATTAACAGGTTTGATAAGCCTTTACCGATTACCGTTTGAGTCGGGCTAGCGTGCAAATTGTTTAAGTCCGTTCCGCACGTAACGTTGTGCTAAAAGAGGTAACTCTCTTAGTTCTACGATATTAAATACGTAGACTTCGTCTTTCTCACGTGAAAAGACTAAACGGCGACGCGTGTTAGGCGTAGACTTAGGATTTTTGGCAAATCCTCAGTCTTTAACGGATTTGATGTACCTTTACCGATTACCGTTTGAGTCGGGCTAGCGTGCAAATTGTTTAAGTTCGTTCCGCACTTAACGTTGTGCTAAAAGAGTTAACTCTCTTAGTGCTACGATATTGAATACGTAGACCTCGTCTTTCTCACGGGAATAGACTACCCGGTAACACGTATTAGGCACTGACTTATCCTTGCTAAGGATTCGGGATAAAATTCCCCACTCATAAAAGGCATGGATTTTTGTTGCTACGATACTGAATACGTAGACTCGGTCATTTTTACGAGAATGAACCACCCAGCAACACGGGTTAAGCGCTGATTCATCCCTACTTAGGCTTCAGGATGAAATGCCCCAAACTTGGATTCTGGTGTCTTTTTCAATCAGTAAAAGATTAAACCGGTAATGTGTGTTAGGCGTTGACTTATCCCTACTTAGGCTTCAGGATAAAATTCCCTGTACGTGTAAAACATGAATTTTGGAGTTATGAATAACAACCTACCATAATGTCAAATATGTAGGTTTTTGTTCTTTTTATGGTTAAGAACTAACCGGCAACGCGTGTTAGGCATTGACTTATCCCTGCTCAGGATTCGGGATAAAATTCCCCACGTAAAAGGCATGAATTTTTGTTGCTACGATACCGAATATGTAGACTCGGTCGTTTTTATGGGAACGAACCATCCAACAACGCGTGTTAAGTGCTGACTTATCCCTATTTAGGCTTCGGGATAAAATGACCCAGACTTGAATTCTGGTATCTTTTTAATCGATGAAAGACTAAACTGACAACGCATGTTAGGCGTTGACTTATCCCTACTTAGGATTCGGGATAAAATTCCCCGCGCGTGTGAAGCACTGATTTTAGGAGTTATAATGTTCGAAGATTATGTCTTCTCTTGGGGCAAAGACGAACCCGATGCGGGAGAGGAAGAATTTTACATTCTATCTCCCAAAACTGAAGAAGAAGAATTTTATATTCTATCTCTAGTTGCCAAAAAAAATTCAAAGTGGGATCTCCACTTCCAGAATCCGGGAAGGTAAAACTAAGAGTGAGATCTCCACTCCGAGAATCAAAAAGATTTAGATAATCCTACCTATCGGAATGTTTGATTACCGAACTAAAGGTGAGTTTCTCGTTTATCAAGAGTGAATTGTGGTTTTAGTCCTAACTGTAGGAAGGTTTGACCAAGTGGGAGGATTAAGACGATCCTAACTTTTATAGGTTTGATCGCTCAATTTGAAAGTTGACCTCTCGTTCATGGAAGGAATCGAGAGGAGATTTTGGTTGTGGTCCTAACTGTAGGAAGGTTTGACCAGGTGGGAGTTTTGAGACGATCTTAACTGTAGGAAGGTTTGATCGCTCGATTTGAAAGTGGACCTCCCGTTCATGGAATGAATCGAGAGGAGATTTTGGTTGTGGTCCTAACTATAGGAAGTTTTAACCAAATGAGCAGTAAGAGTGGGAATACAAATCATAGTAGGAGTGTTGACTCGTACAAATCACTCAAAGGGGTTCCTGGTATTAAATGGCAAATACTTAACACGGATGGGTTTGACAATTGTCAATGATCAGGAGATAAAATTACGAGTACTATATCCGAACTCTAACAATGAGAGTGTTGAGTGCACAGACGCATCAGAAGTTTGAGTGAATTCAACCGAAAAGAATTTTGGTGTTCTCACTGTCAATTAATTTGATCAGTGAGGGATTTTATGGTGGAAGATTGTAAATCGTCAACAACAGTGAAAGTTTTTTTTTGTAAGGGAAGATTGATTCAACGAAGTGATCGAATCTCGTCTCAGCAAAAGAGTGTTCAGAAATCCCAATGGAAGTTTAGTGTTTATCACTTTGTTCATAGTGATCGGGTTATCCTAAAGAAAATTACATGTAGCATTCTTTCGGGAACTTCCCGTTACATGAATCATCCACCCCCAGCTTCCTTTGTGGAACTGAGACTGACTTTGTACTCCGTTATATGACTGGGTTATCCTTAAGAATATTACGTATAAAAATTCTTCAGGAACTGCCCGTCACCGGTAGGAAATAGTTTAGACTCATATACCAATTGGAGTATCGAGGAGCAGTTTATACTCGTATACTCTTCAGAGTGGTGCTGTTCTCATCTGGCTTATCCCAGCGTTATGACACCGGCTTCAACCAAGATTTGGATGCTATTCTTGAGAGCAAAGCAATCCTTGGTGGGATAAAGGACCCTCCTGTAGTACGCACAGTACTTTGGATCCGCAGTGTTATTAGTTTCCTCCTGATTTATGATAAGTGGTAGCTTGATCTTGTTGTTTTTAAGGAGGGATTCGAAGATGGCTGGAACGTCTTCATCCTTGAAGGAGTACTCTTTTTGGAGTCTCGGATCCGATGTCTTTTGCTGTCTTTGGGATTGTCGTTGCGATGTCTGATTAACGTCGACAACTGCTGTAGGTACCTTGCCGTTACCACGAGAGGCAAAGTTCGAGTTCGGAGGATTGGTCATCGGTTGGCTCCTCTCGACCTTCTTCCTTCGGAGGAAGCGTTCGGCCTGCTCTCCGCGCATCTTCAACTCTTTCCAGGTGTCGGACGGTGCTACTCCCATAACTTCCAACACGTCCAATGAGAGGTTGTTGTGACAGGTTTGTAGGATGAAACCCTCCGTGATCGGATCTCGGTAATTCATCGCCTTATTCCGGAAGCGCTTAACAAAGTCGTCGACCGTCTCGTTGTCTTTCTGTTTCTCATTGAAGAGTATTCTGATTGACACCTCGACGTCATCATCAAAGAAGTGAGCGAGGAACAGATTCTCCAGGTTGTCCCAGTCGTTGATGCTTGCAGACTTAGGACGGCGGTACCAATCGAAGGCGGGCCCACGAAGGGTGCTAACGAATGATCAAACCATCAATGCTTCATTGCCGGAGATCATACCCAAGTGGGATTTGAAGTAGATCAGGTGTTGAGTGGGTAAACCCTTCCTGTCAAACAGCGTGAAATTAATCAAGTTGAACTTCGCCGGGTATGCTATTAAATCCCACTCTCTAGGATAAGGACATGGAATGCCAGTCCTTTTCACCTCTCGAGCAGACATCAAAGCGTTGATTTTGCTCTCGAGATCTTTTATTTTCTCATCCTCGCTCGTATCGGGCTTTGGATGATTCTTAAGAGGAACAATGGGGCCACCCACAGTGTTATCGTTTTTAGTGGGATCACCCCCAGCGTTCTGATCAACGGGAGGGTCATCAGCATTGATGTATTCATCCACGTCTGAATTGCTAGCTACTTGGATAATATTATTGCGATGACTGTATTCACGTAGCTGATTCGACAATGCTCGGATCTGTTGGTCATGCTTTTCCCTCATTCGTAACATAGCCATTTCCATTTCAAATTTAAATGCTTGCTTCTGCTTGGCTAGAGCACCCTCAACCATTTTAGTTGCTTCCTCGGTGTTAATCATAAATACTTCGCGGGATTGCTCTGGGCTAGATACCGTATTGTCAGAAGTGACTGCAGAGTTAGCATCTGATGCTTCATCATCCGAGGATAACCCTCTTTGCATTCTTTGGTAGTCCCCGCGTCTAGTGGTCCCTGCGCGTAGCCGAGTCAGGCGATGCGATACGAGGGGGTCGGAGCTAGAAGGTCGAGTTGACTTTCCCTTATCAGCCATACTGATTGTGACTTCTAAAAGTTCGTCACCATGAACAGCCGGCCGTTTCTTACGGAGACACTTTGGTTTAGGCTTAGTCGTACCGTTGGAGATCCTCTCGAATACCGAGACTCTTTGCGGAGCGATCTCGGAGTAGCTACATGCTGATAATACTTCCCTGACTAGTTTGACGCACGGGCAGTGAGATTCTGTTTCTTGGGTACTTCTTTTCCGAGACTTGTTTGTACCTCCAGCCCGATAGTACAACTCATCGGTTCGATGACCGGAGTAACCCATCGTGTGTTAGAACAACTCCTCAGGTATAACGTCGTCGTTTGACGAACACATTTCCTTCCGAAGATTTTTTGTTTTGGTGACATTCTCAAGAGTCACACGTTTGGAGCCATGCTTTTGGGAGCGCGAACTCTTGACGGGCTCTTGAACTTCAATTTGCCGTCCGAGGCGATCAATTACAGGGGTTTTCCCAGCTCGAGTGGTTGCTCGGGGTTCAGTTACTGGACCCAAGCGTTCTTTGAATGGAACTTTACCTCGATCCTCGTGCAAAGGACCCAGACGACCCGTCATCCTCGTCTTGAATTAGGACAAGTCCATGCTGCCGTGGGGCCCTGCCGGAGGTGTGTGATTCATCGTAACAGAAACAGGGGCTGCCGGAGGCTTAAATGGGACTGCAGGTGGTGAACCAGGTACGAATCGAACCGAACCAGGTGCGAACCGAACTGAACCAGGCGCGAACCAGCACAAACCACTAATTGGTGGCTCGGCTTGGGCCGAGCCACCATTTGGTGGCTCAGCTTTGGCCGAGCCACCAGATAGTGGTTCGCATATTTTAGCAGTTCCAGACGTTGTTTGACTTTTTCTTAACACCGTTTCGGACTTTGGTTTTCAGACTTAGCGTGGTTTCGGTAGCTTCTTGATCACCTCTTTTTGCTTCAGCTTCTGCACTTCTCGCACGAGAATTCCTACGTGCGCAATCAAGGCGCGACGCTTCTAAATGTGCTCCTCGAGGGTTGAGCGGGTCTGTTTGACTTGGATCCACTCATTCGCTATTGGTTTAGAGGAGAGGCCATTTATTTACTGCTGGGGCACTCGGTGCCTTCTGCGTTTCAGATCCGCCTCATAGCCAATCCCGTCAACAGGCTCCAAAGTCTTAGCAAATCGGGGCGCAAGTCGTTGGCGCTGCCTTTGGCGTGCCCTCTTCGATAAAGTTGATGCAGCTACAGCGGTTATCTCCTTAATTGAGGAGGAGTCCAGATCTGTAGATTCGACTTCGTTGGAGGCCGGAGGGGCGTTGCAAGGTGCAGCTATCCCAGCAACGGAGGCTTTGATCTTCCTATGCTTGCGAGGGGCAGAAGATCTGGCGAAGGAGGATGACAGATCCTCCTCGAACTTCAGTTGGTCGAATTCGTACTCAACCACTTCTTCAACCGGGATCTAGATCCATGGTTGCGGCACGACAGCTTCAGCAACGAAGCTGTTGTCTCCCACTGTGGTCGCCAGCGTGTTTGGGTTAAAAGTTGATATTTTCATTGGTGACGAACTCATTATAATTTTAGCCATTACAATAAGTTCAAAAAGAAAGAAAGTCGATCATTTTATAAGATCTCCTTTATACAATTAAAATAAAGATTACAACTCTTGTCAAACAGTACAACGGACGTTTATCACCCGCTGCTTGTGTGGGATCTTTACATGTGCTGGAGACGTTAATATCTGTGGACCGTCGTGGATCAGATCCAGTTGATAGATTATGGAATCAAAGCTCTTACTTCACGAAGGAAGTAATCGCTGCAACGATGATCTTGACCAAGCGAGATTATGGTTCTTCTCGAGATTTAAGACTAAGCTTAAATCCGGAGGAATAGGGGACGAGTCTCGGATCTCTCGAACTCCACTCTTTATGCACAAGAGGTCGTCAAGATCTGCTAACCCTTGCTGTAAATTCGTAGCTCCACTCTCCAATTCGGTAGTGTTTCGCCCTCTTGATGCCCTCCTGAAAAATGAGCACCCGAGCTCGTATTTATAAGCTTCGGAAGCGGGTATTTGCATAAGAACGAAGGATTCCTCCTTATCTTCAGTTGAGAACTGAACAACCACAGTATCAGATCAGTTAGGACGCTCAGGAACAAACAAATCTTAAGAAAAACCGTCAAAACCAAACTAGGATCAAATCTGGCCGAAGCGTGTTGGCCGAGCCACCAAATGGTGGCTCGGCCTTGGGCCGAGCCACTGGCCCGATCGGATCGTTTTGACGTGATCCGACCGCCATGGCTTTCTTGGTTTTCTTGGGTTTGACTCATTCTGTTGTTACGCGTATTTAATCATTTCGTTGATCTATACGCTGTTTTGGTGGCCGATGAGCGTGTGGGCTACTTGGTGGTGGCCGATGAGCGTGCGGGCTACTTGGTGGTGGTCAGTGAGCACGTGGGCCACTTGGTTCGTCGTTTTGGTGGCCGATAAGCGTGCGGACCACTTGGTGGTGGCCGGTGAGCACGCGGGCCACTTAGTTCGCCAATTTGGTGGCCGATGAGCACGCGGGCCACTTGGTTCACTGATTTGGTGGCCGATGAGCACGCAAGCCACTTAGTTCGCTGATTTGGTGGCTGATGAGCGTGCGGACCACTTGGTGGTGGCCGGTGAGTGCACAGGCTATTCGATTTTCCGTTTCGTTTCATGTGTTCTTCGGTGTTGGATAATCCTCTTAGACTTAGATAATGGCGTTCATCACCTTCTCTCTGTGTCGAGCTGTATTCGGGGACCTATAGGTAATTTTTGACGCCTACACTAGACAGTAAGAAGACTATGCCGAATACGTCTCTCCCCCACCACGCCAGTAAACTCATTTTACGGTCCTCCTTGGCAACATCAGTAGTATATGGAAGTAATTAGGGCGACATCACGCGGCCATGTTGGCCGAGAGCCTCTATAGGGGTGGCATCACGCGGCCCCCGGCTTCGTCGTACCACTCTAGGACCCTCAACTTCTAGTCTTTCTTTCGGCTATGACCAGACCTTTTAGCCAATCGCTGGGGCCATAGGGGAGAACACTCCCCTCGCTGACAGCATCATGAATGCTACTAGTGACAAATTCAAGATGCGTTACATGAAGAAATACCAAGGTGAAGGAGATCTAGCTGAGCATGCTCAGTATCATTATGATATGATGACCACGTTATAGGCGCCAGGGCCCATCATATGTAGGTATTTTCTTATTACTTTGTCAGAAAGCGCCAAGCTATGGTGGAAATCCTTATACAAGAAATCCATCAATAGCTTTGAGTAGCTCAGCTAGAAGTTTGTATACCTCTTCCTCATCAATAACAAGTCAAAGTTGCCTCCCCATGTCTTGTTCCTGATGGAATAGAAATCCGGAGAAAGCTTCAAGAGTTACTTCAAAAGGTTTCATGCCAAAAGACTAGAAGTCAATGCCTGTGGCTGCGCGGTCGCGATGTCTACCATGGTGGCCGGCTTAAAGAGCAATGAACTAGCTGACACACATATTAATAAACGAGTCACTAGCTATGAACAACTAATGGCTAAGGCCCATGGGTACATGGATGTGGAAGACGCTTGTGCCTACAAGAAGGAGGTGAGGGTAGCTAAAGGAGCAACAACAGAGGGTCCCTCCATAACTGAGTTCGTGGCAGAGGCCGATCCTATCCAAGAGAGGAAGCAACAAAGGGTCCCTCCATAACCGACCCCATACCAGAACAGAGCCGACAAGAAGGATCTCCATAACCAACCCCATACTAGAACAGAGCCGACAAGAAGGATCAGAGGAAGAAGCCGGCCTACATTAGTAAAAAGACATTGGCATCTTCCTAAGCCCAAGACGCATACCCTAAGACCTTAGTGTCATTGCAAGTAAATCCAAAACACGAATCCAAGTCATCCCTTCTTGCCAGGCCAACTTTTCCTTTCTTTTTTTGCTAAGCTGAGGCAGGCGTCCCTTGCAGTCTAGGCTATCAAGAACTTCTGCTCATGATTAAATGAAGAGTACGACTAAAGAACCGAAAGGTTTATCATGAAATGTAAAAAAATTTCAGAGGATAGCTCTCCAAAATGTAAGACCCATAAATAATAGATATTTTTGTTTTGTGTACTAACATATATGCAGTCTAAGCCACTCGATCTTCATCAATTCAGCGATAAAAATGAAAGACATTGACATCATTTTCGTGAGCAAGACTAAGGCATATAAGTCTCCCCAAGGTAATCAAATTGATGGTTTTATCTTAAAAACAAGATATTTTTCCTTACTATATATCTATGTGTAGCTTTCATTGATCGATCATCATCAACTCGGTCAGCTTTGACTCAAAAGATCTTGACACTTGTTCAGGGTAAGACCAAGGTACGTTATCAATAAAAGATCTTGGTACCTTTTTAGGGTAAAATCAAGGTAGATCAACTCAATCTACATGGACAAAAAAGGCATTGGCATCTTCCTAAGCCTAAGGCATGTACCCCAAGACCTTGGTGTCATCACGAATAAACCCAAGGCACGAGGCCGAGTCAGACTACTCATCCTACCCAGGGCCAAGTCGTCTCGACCCGAAGGACTGACTGATACTCAAAGGTACGCGGTTCAAATTAATTAAAAAATACTTCTATCTAATAGTGTTTATAGCTTAGAACGTATTGAACAACAAACACCAAGACTTTGGTGCCTACTCAATGTAAAACCAATGCATATCGACTCAGCTTATATCAACTAAAAAACCTTGGCATCTTCCTAAGCCCAAGGCATGTACCCTAAGACCTTGGTGTTATTGCGAGTAAATCCAAGGCACGAATCCGAGTCGTCTCAACCCAAAAAACCGATGGATACTCAAAGGTACGCAGTTTAAATTAATAAAGACAAATATTTATGCTTAAAATGTTTGCAGCAAGACCTTAGCATCTTCCTAAGCCCAATGCATATACTCTAAGACCTTGTGTCATTATGAATAAATCTAAGGCACGAGGCGAGTAGCACTACTCCCCACACACGGCTAAGTCGCCTCAACTCTATAACAAACATGGACTCAAATAAAGCATGAACCAAATGCAAGGAAGAAAGATACAAAAATTAAGAAGGTAAAAATTCAACTTTTCATTCAACTTTCACCTATACTTGGCCAGCCAAGTTCAAGTGAAATGGGGCCACTGTTATAGCCTACAAATAACTAAATATTAATCTTTTTTGAGTTGTAGACATGCGTCCCACTCCACGCTAGATCAATTATGATCAGAGCCCAGATGACTCGAATCGCTACTGTGGCTGACTTCATAAGCCTCCACACTCGGCCAACTATCTCAGCCGACAACTCTCGAGGCCGACTGGAGAGGTGGTGCTTGTCGGCCTATCCGCTAAATTGATCCTATAAGCACTTGCACTGGGCCTACTGTTTCAAGTGGCAACTCGCGTAGCAGAGTAAAAAGGCGGTGTTAATCGGCCGTCTACCAGACAAATAGAGTGGCGGTACTTCTCGCCCTTCTCACAATGAGTCGTTCATTCTCGCCAAACCGAGTCGAAAGGCGGTCTTCTTCGAACCCCCCGCTAATAGCCAGTCACCATCATATTAAATGCATGGTTAAAAATTATTATTTCTCTAACCCTCATAGCCTTCATGATTCGTCAGGCTCCGTCAGCACAAAACAACTGTTGTCGCTTGGCACTAGCCACCTGGAGGACCATCTTTGCTAGCGACCAACACTTGTCAATATCTACCGAGTCAGGTGCCTTCCTGGACTTGACCACAGTTACCTCTTTGCCCTTCTAATTTGCTATAAAAGGAAGTGGCACTATGCGAGGTACCTTCTTCATTTCATGTAACTCTGAAACTCTGCATTTATTTTCTTACTTATTATATACTCCCCATGCAAGCTAAAACACTAACTTGATCGTCAGAGGAATAACCGAAGAACCCAACTCTGGCCTCTTACAAGTTTTCCGTGTGCAAGGAAGAACAACGATCTACAGGACCAGTCATCTGAGGGAGTATGAGGACCCCAACTCTACTTTAATCCACAAATAGACCTGTCTTTGATAGCTAATATCAACAAAAGTTTATCCTCTTTTATTAGTAATTATGGTCTAACAAGAGCGGAAATGATATTATAACAAAGTAGATAGATTAATTTTTAACTTATAAAATAAAAATCTAGAGGGCTTAGATGAAAATTATTTATAGTTAGTTATTTATTTAAGTGAATTCCTTTCCAGATAGCGGTGTATGCAGGAAGTCTGCATACATAACTGGCATGCGTAATGTAAGTTAATGCGATAGGATAGAAGCTTGTTTGATGTAAGTGAATTTAATTAAAGATTATACTTTCAAATAAACTATGAATACATAGTTCATCTATGAATATGATTAGTTTAGAATTTTTATTTCATAATTCGATCTCCTGTAAATAGCACAAAATTCATATTATAATTCTAATTAAATATATTAATTACAATAAGATAACAATATAATAATCAAAAGAGCTAAGGGCATTTTTGTCTAGTGAAAGTACCCCCCCCCCTCGCTTTCACTTTTAAAAAGAGTACGATACGATATGCTGTGGTATATTCATTTAATTGTACAAAGAATAGGTATATCTTTTCTTTTATATATGATTGTCCATTAACTAGCTTCTACATTTCATGTTATCTAAACAACCGAACATTTAGCAAATACAACGAGCAGGGCCGGCCCCGAGCTTTGGGTTGCCCTAGCCCAATCCAATTTTGGTTGCCCCTTATATTAAAAATTTGGTACGAACAATAACGATAAAAATAAATACATATAATACAATTTAGCGTTCTATATTAGGCTCAAACTGATAATATTCTCATGCAAAATCAATATTCATATAAGAAGAGATTACATTTGTGCTACAATTCCCATCAAAGAAAAACACTTCTCCTTGAATTCTTTGAAGCAAATTCTTCAATTAAGTCATCATACTCAAGTTTCTCTAAGTACTCATTTTCAATTGATATCATTGCCAATCCATTCAATCGTTCCTGTGACATGGTAGTGCGAAGATAACTTTTTTAATTTCAACTTGGAAAAACTTCTCTCCACCGAGACAACCGTAACTGGGATAGTTAACAAAATCCGATAAGCAACCCATGCACATTGAAAGCCACCATCATCCCAATAAGATCTTATGAAGTCAATGATGTCTATTGATTTAGGCACTTCCTTCGGCAATATTGTTTGCAAAGCTCGTAGGTTATTGAATAAATCTTTCCCATGTATATCACATTGTTAGTTGTGTTCCAAGTATCTTTGTAATTTAATGCAATGTTCCATTAATTTTTCTTCACCAATGCTCATGAACTTTGCATTAAACAAAAAACCGAAGATTTCTTCATAGAGCTCGAATTGTTCAAAACGATCTTTGAGTGATGTAAGAGCTTGATCAATAATGTGGAGGAAATAGGAAACTCTAAAATTATCCTCCGGTGATTGACTACCTTCAACATTCGCTTCCACATCCTCATCAAAATGCTTCTTTATACGAACCACTCTTTTTATCGGAAATGTCGGATCGATACCAACATCATTAGCAAGTTCATTGGCTTCTTTCATCATGTTTTCAAAACCATCTTCTCTAAACTTTTGAAAGAAAACAATAAGCTCGTTTATTCTTGTAATTGCATCCTTCAAATTCATCTCTTCTTGTTGAAGAACTTTGCTAACTCGATTGACTTTATCTAAAATCTTATACCAAATACACAAGCTAATCAAGAACTCAAAATCCTCCAAAGCATTTTTACACAAGCCTTTTGCTTCTGCCATCACAATGTCCTCTTTAGAACTATTTGCAATTTCAATCAAAGCGTCTCTCAACTCCGGTGCTTGATATCGGGCTGCTTTAACACTTTCAACATGACTTTCCCAACGAGTAACCGACAATAGCTTTGGTGTCAGACCTTTTACATATGTTTTAAGAACATCCCACCGATGTGTTGATCCAGCAAACAAAGTGTAAACCTTTTGCACATATGCAAATAAATTTCTAGCTTTGACACAAGATTTTGCCATATGACATAGTGCAGGGTTTAAGCTATGGCACCCACATGGTGTATAAAAAGCTCGAGGATTTATGTCAAGAAGTCTTCTTTGTATACCTTGATGTTTACCTTTCATATTTGACCCATTGTCATAACCTTGACCTCTTATATCATCAATGTTGAGATTAAATTCATTCAAAGTATCTTCAAGTTGATTGAAAAGCCCAAGTCCCGACGTCTCATCAACATTTATAAATCCAAGAAAAAACTCTTCCACCTTGACTTGATTTGTATCTTCAATATCCACACATCTAATGATAATTGACATTTGCTCCTCGTGGCTTAAATCCGGCATACAATCAAGAATAACTGAAAAATACTTTGCTTTTGAAATTTTGTCAAGAATTTTTGCTTTGATCTCATTGGCCAACAAAATTATCAATTCATTTTGAATTTTATGGCTAAGATAATGGTTCTGAACTTCTTTATCTACCACACGGCGAACATGATCTTGCATAATTGGATCGAATTCTGCAAAGAACTCTATAAGTTGACAAAAAAGTCCGTTGTTCTTCTCATAAATCTTCTCATTAGTTCCATGAAATGGCAAACCATTTCGAGAAAGAGTCTTCACAACCGCAATGATTCGAACTAGTATCATCTTCCAACGAGTTTTCTCTTTGTCAATTTGTGCTTCTATATCTTTATCAATTGTTGCCTTTAGTTTTAGTCCTTTTTGCAAGTCAACCCACTTCACAATATTTACACAATGCTCCGGATTACTTTCATGCTCTCTAAGCTTTGTAGGAAGGTTATGCCAATCGTCTATTCCATTCTTCGCCAAATTGGTTGTCATTGGTTTATTTTTGAACAACTTGCAACAAAAACAAAATACCCTATTTAGTTTATTTGAATAGACAAGCCATTTCCTTTCATGCTTCTCGCCATTTGGAAATTCACGGATGTAATATTTGGAAGAAAAACTTATATATCTCCCACTCTTCTTTTCACTTGGAAACTCATCATTTTTCTTTAAAATCTTGATCGATAGGCCCACGTTGAACTATCATCACCCTCTTAGTATCATTTATACTTCCCCACAATCCCGGATCATAATTTACTTCCACATCTTTCTCAAGATCAAGTATGCTTTCATGAACATTTTTATTCACAGGCTCTTCATGATCTTCATCACTAGCTTCCTCCTTACGACTTCCATCCGCATAAGTGACTTCATAATCCTCATTCATGGGCTCCTCAATGACCTCATCCATATTTTCACTAATATTGGTAGTGGCACTAGCTTCTTCAACTTGACTCAAAAGAAGAGAATGTCGTGTTTTTGCTTTGAATAACTTAGAAATTGAGCCATGTAGTGATTTTGCCATTTCATCTTGACGTTGCTTGACTCTTCTATTATGAGCTCCAGAGTTTTGTTTTCTAATCCTTACTCGGTTTTTGTCATCTCCCGTCATAGTGTACTGTAGTCTGTAAGTATAATTATATAACATATATGAAATCACAATCAACTAAACTTAGCAATATCAATGAAGGATAAATATAGCATTATTATAACCCCCTTCACTCATATGAAAACAGTATGAAAGACAAAAATATGGGTTAATACTTGCGGACATACCCCTTATCTTCAAGAAAAGCATCACCCATAAAATTGACAGGTTTAAAATTGAAAATTTTCAAGGGTTACTTGCGGACAGGCCCCTTATTTCCCAATTGCCCAATTAGAATATCATCATTATTAAAACAAACCCTAATATCATTCCAAAATATCATAACCCCTAATTTAATTCTTCAACTAAGATTCAACCAAGATTACCCCTAATTTAATTCTTCAACAACTAAGATTCAACCAAGATTCAAAATCAAAATCTTAATTTCATTGCAAAACATAAATACCCCAAAATTCTGTCCAAAAAAACCCTAAAATTATTTAGTTAAAAAATTTTACCTGATGGGGTGAAGCTTGAAGGACGGGTCTGATGGGGTGAAGCCTGAAGGACGGGTCGTCGAAGTCTCGCCGGCTCGATAGGGAGGAGAGGAGCCGGCGGCGGCGGCTCGGGAAGGAGGACTGGAGGAGAGGAGGGTTTTTTATTTTTTTTCTTCTATTTTTGTGAACGGGAGCTGCGGGACAGAGAGTCAGAGACGGGGGAAATTGGATTTGGGAATGGCTGACGGAAATAAAGGTGGGTCATTACTAGAGTTCTTTACAAATATAACCCTTAACATTTTTTCATAAAGGCCCTTTTACAATGCCTACTTTAAAAATCAAAGAAAATTATAGTTTGAGGGGTGTAGGAGCGCTCGAGATGGGTTGCTCTCCGGCCCTGGGTTGTCCCAGCCCCGGGGCTTGGTGGGCTTACCCCAGGGTCGGCCCTGACAACGAGCAGTCGAGATTACATATCTAGTTGTTTAGAGAGTTGTGATATTTTTTACCTTCTTGATAAATTTGTTGCTTCTTTGTTTTTTATGCGCACATGAATGTTTAATTGTTTATTTTTTCCTTTACTTTTTTCATTAATTTGTTTTTTATATGACATTAACGCAACGCGGGTGTAATAAACCTTGGAATCTTAAAGAGTTGTTCTCTGAATCTACAAAGAATAATCTTTGAATCCATAAAGAAAATATAATAAAGAGAAAACTTTATTAATGAAAAGTCATACCTCCTTGACTTACAATCCTCTGTTTAAGTAGAAAATAAACAACACTCCTATTAGAACCCGAACTTTACTAAAAATAGAAATAACAAAGCTCTCCTTAAAAGGCTCCCTATAATTGGAGAAACAAATCGGTCAAATTTAGAATCAAACCCGATTTGTTTTTTAACCAAAACAAACTCCTAAAACATTACTTAAAATAGTAAAAAACTAAAAAAACTCTATTATCTCTCAATTTGAAGGGAACTTCACGGAACAGATGGTAGCAAACCGAATATTGGTGGGTTTGGTTGACTCTATCTTGAAAAAATATGCGATTTTCATATATAATTTTTCCAGTTTTAATGTACGGTTTGGGAGATATAATCCGTTCTTCGTTGTAAGTTTTTTTTTTCGGGTCCGCGTTCGGGCTTCTGACGGCTCAACTTCTCCATGAATATATCCATAGCGCGTTCTACATCAGACATCAAGGAAAAGGAAAACATAACCTCCCAAAATGATCACTCAAACTGCTTGAAGCCAAGCTAGAAATGTAAACAGTATTTGAGGCGTCACGCACGATAAAGTCTGCTGAGCAAGGCTGGCTTAATTTTTTTGGGATCCTTTAGTCTAAAGTAAACTTCATTATAAAACTTGATTGACTTTGATTGAATGCTTTTCATATGCGTAAATTGAGATGCTTGAATACGTGCCCATTTGAATCTATCGAATAATTTAAATTATCCATATCCAAATGAATATAGGTATATATATTCGTCAAAATAGACCTTGAATAAAACTTTGAATTGGATTAAATCTTCAAGTTATTTTTGAGCATGTCGCTTGTGACTATGCCTAATTTAGTTACTCGGTAAAGTTAGCAAAGCATGAATATTTAGTCTCTACTCTCTATAGAAACTTGGCCAGTTGAAGTACAATCACAATTTAAAATGTGGCTGATGTTTGGTGAAGTTCGGGTCCCTTGATGACCGATATCTACCAAAGATGCTTATGGAAAGTTTTGTTTTGTTGAACGGCGCACGTGTGTAATTTGAAATTCCAGCTTTGGCATGCTTACCACCAACCTAAGTCAAATTTCTACGATATCCTCGAACTTAATTGAATGATGAACCGGCCTGTAGCGAAACAAACACTATTTGTTGACCTAGAAATATTGTATTTGGTTTGTCCAGATAATAAGCTTGCATGATTGTAGTTATGATTTGTAGGAAGACGATTTATAATTTCAATTTCATCTTCTTGACTGGGGCTGTAGTAAATTTAATTGGTGAGTCGTACCATGTCTAAACTGGTAAATCCAATAGAACGTACCAAAATTTGGAAGTAGCGCGAGTAATACTTCTTCCTCTTCCTTCCTTTTGTCATTTGTTTCACAAAATTTTCGAAGAAGAGAGGGAGAGAGAGGGTTTGTTGTGCGCGACGGAAGTTCTCGAAGCGACACAAACAATAACTCGAGATAAATCACAACAAAAAGCAAATCACAATCACAGCAAGAGCAACGATTTAACGTGGTTCGGCAAGTTGCCTGTTGTGCCTCGAGAACCTAAACCAATCGCCGAGAAAAAAGATAAACCACAACAAAAAACAATAGCACAAACAATCAAACACCAGTTTTACGTGGTTCGGCAAGATGCCTACGTCCACGGGGCAAGGAGGGGGGAGCTTTCACTATTAGAAATCAAAAGGAACAAACTAGGGTTACAATCTCTCACAAAAACCCTCAACAACTCACTCTTAATCTCTCCAATTGCTCCTAGAATAGAAGCCCAAAGAAAACCCTCTCAATCTGCACAAAACTCCTGCCTTGCATACCCTAAAAACACCCAAAAGGTATTTATACAAATCCAAAATAAAACGGGTCTGGAAACTGAACCCTGACTTAACCGCTTCAGTGGTCGACCGCGACGGTCGACCGCGCAGGTCTCGCGATCGACCAGGGCGGTCGACCGAACCCCAAAACCCGAGAGAAAATCCATTACAGTCATCCACGGTCGACCGCGGCGGTCGACCGCCATCACCTCCGAATCCTAGTAGGACTGTGTGCACGTTGGCGGTCGACCGCCAGTCTGCCTACTGGTTCCTTCCTGTTTTCTGTAATTCTTCATTGCCTACGTCCACAGGGCAAGGAGGGGAGAGTTCTTACTATTAGAAATCAAGAGAATACAAATAGAGTTACAAATCTCACCGATCAAACCCAAAACAAAGCTCTAGATCTCTCACAAATCTCCCACAATTGGATGCAGCAATTCTTTCCAAAAGACTGCTCAAAATCGTCCTTGCTTAACCCTAACTAATTACAATTAGAGTTATATATCAACTCAGAAACGAACCTGGTCAAAAATCAAAGCCCGTCCCAAAAACAGTCTGCGGTCGACCGTGACGGTCGACCGCGTAGGTATCACGGTCGACCGCGACGGTCCACCGAACCAAAAACCCGAGAGCAGAATCGATTACAGTCATGACATGATCGACCGCGACGGTCGACCGAATCTCATCCTGAGACCAAAAATCACCTACAGGATACGCGCGGTCGACCGCCACGGTCGACCGCCTTCAGCTCCGAATCCTACTATCCTTCTGTGCACGTTCACGATCGACCACCGATGACTCGCGGTCGACCGCCAGTCTGCCTAACTGATTCCTGCTAATTTCCTGCACTTCTCTCACCACTTCTTCAATTCTCTACCTCGGCGAATGTTTCTACCAAAAACTGAGCCGACACCAAATCATCCAAATATCCCACTTGTTGCGTCCAGGACGTCGTGGAAACACCCAACAATAACGGACTCAATCCACAACAAGTCCGGGATCCAAAATAGAGCTGAAACACGATCTCCCCTATCAAATCAAACCGTCTGCATCTGAAAGACTGCCTGCGTATCTCTTGCCCAAGGAATCAAGCCGAACGTAGTTCACCCAAATGGCCTCCAAAGGCCTCAATCCACTAGAAGAGTTCGCAACCCTTCTCCAACATCATAATTAAGTCTACGGCTGATAGCACCTCCAATGGCCCCAAACTGAGACAATCCAAACATCTCCACCTGAGATGAACCAATGGCCATATCCAGACTCCATCTATCAGCTACACTCGAATCGATCAACCTATCATCTGCATCCAAATCAACATGATTCTCAATCCGTGTCACATCAGCTGGAATCCCAAATGATGCAGTATGATATGGAGTCTTCACCCAATATAGAGTAGCATCACTCTCCATCCGCTGCGATGTCCCAAAGATCTGATCAACACTCTCCACCTACCGAGAGTCAAACATGACATACTTGCTAAGAACAAAGTTGGAATCCAATACTTGATATTCAAACACGCCTATGACTCCCAAATGTGCTATCAGATCAAATCCCACATCAACGATGTGACCAAGTGCTGGGTAACCAAACATTCGACGTAACCTAAAATCTGAAGCAGCTCCACCAGATCTAAAATCTCTACATACACCAGTCGGCAACCTATGCATAAGATGGCCCAAACATGTCGTAGCCCGCATATCAAAGCCAATGCTCGACATCAAACGTCGATCCTCCTCTATTAAGGAACAGCTCCCCAAATCTGCCATCTCGCCTCGTCGCCTCAAAGTTTCCATACCAATGAAGTGTCTCCTATTGTCGTGAGCTCGGCACAAACGCAAGAAAGAACCCCTACCATAATCAGAACGTCGGGTTACCTTTCTACTAACACACTTCCTCCATCTGTTGTGGGCTTCTAGGACTTCACACCAACTGGACTTGGCTGCAACCCACCAATGCCTAGAACAATCCCCAACTGTGGAAACACATACCTATTACCTCCCAATAATGCTCCCTTGAAAGGCCCCCGAATGCCTGAATGAACACCCCTCAGAAGACTCCTCGAATGATGGATAGAAGTACCAAACTCCACCTCAGTCTTCTTACTCATACCAATGAGTTCACAGGACTTCAAACTGCAGGTTAAAGCACTCCTCAACAACCTATGCACGACATTACCAATCAAATAACCCAGCATCAAACAACGCCATAGTCTAGCTGAATCTGATGAAGTCGTCATCTCCCTATCAATAGCCGTGCTTTCGAGCAAATATTACAAATTGCTCCTTCTGACGTCCTTCATCACAATCATGGACCCTAATGTGACCTTCAAACGTGCATCCACCAAGATCACCCTATAGCCTGCTGCCTCCAAAGCTCCAAGTGAAATGATATTCATCTTTAATTGTGAAACAAACCTCACATCTTCCAACTCCCGAGTCACCCCGTCACTCATCTTAATCCGAACGGTACCAATACCACCAATAGAGCATGCATGTCCATTACCCATGAGCACAACATCCTCTCTTTCCAACTTCTGAAAGCTGGAGAACAAATCCCTCTGAAGCTTGTGCAGACAACGAATAGCCTGAAGAATCCGAATCCGAATTGTTTCCACTAGACTTGACAACATTCACCTCTGAAGCTTGCACAGCTTTCCCCTTATTTTTCTCGGCTCGATCTAACTTTGGACATTCATCTTTCCAATGTCCATCCTCTTTACAGAAAACACACTGATTACTACGAATCCTACGATGTGCACCTCTAGACTGCGACCTCCTGCTTCGGTTTGAACCACGGCCATGAACTACTAATGCATCTCCTGATGCCTTCTCGGAGGGTTCATCGACACTTTTTCTTAACTCATAATTCACCAACGCTAAGGTTACATTCTTGTAACTAACAGTAGTTCTTTCATTAATCATTGTAGGCTATCTAAAAATCACAATAGATAGTTGATCCCTATCAAGCTTCAATGATGAAAGTTACAATTAGATGAATTTCATGCCAACAAATGAAAGCTGCAAATGAAGGACTTTTCACATAGATCGAGAAGAGTTATAATTCAAAGACACTTCTGACAACTGATGAAAACTCTATTCAACGATCTTCACAATCAATAGTGAGAGTTACAACCTAACGACTTTCATACCCCATAACAGCTAATGCGAGGATTACTGAATAATGGTCCTTGCAACGCTTTTCAGAAGAGGTTACAAGTCAATTAGCCCCTTCTAAAAAGCGGAACTCATCTTCGCATTATAATTCTTGAAACACAGGTGACCCCCGCGTTTCCAAGCTACAACAAGCAAAACGCGAGCGACCCTCGCGTTTTTGACGTTCAATCAACACCCAACTCCGCGTCTTAATTCTAAGACGCAAGGTTAGAGTCCTGAATGCCAAATTAGGCGTTTGACTCATTCAAATACGAGCCGAACGGTTTCAGAACCGATTCCCCCATGATTTGAGGGATTTTCGCCCACTTAGGAGCAGATTTAAGGGTTGGTTACACCCCTTATCCTCCTATAAATAACCACCTTACTCAACCAAGTAGAGAGGTTGAAGATTTTGGAGATCTAAACCGCACGGGGTTCAGATTAAGGGGAGAGTTCGGCTAGATTTCAAAGATCAAATCATCTACGAAATCAGTAGAGTTCTTGGCAGTTAAGAGATCAGATTCTTCAGCAACAAACAAATCTATTTGGCTTATTAACCGATTATTCGGTTTTAACAACTCTTTTCACAGAGTTCTAACTTGTTCCGAGTTCTTAAACTCATTAAGAGTTACTCATCAAACTTACCACGTAAGTTCATTGTTCCTGTAAGATAAGACGGTCGGATCGTCAACGGAGAGAAAATTCGACGCAAGCATTCGAAGGAGGTACTCCATCGCTACCGTGAAGAACCCAGTCTTAAACAAAGGGGAGAATCTAGATTGTTCTCTTATCTTTTGTAATCAGAAAATTCAATTGTAATTAAGATTAAAAGAATACAAATCGATTATTCTTTCATTTATCTTACTACAAAATTTTCCCACAAACAATCATAGTTAGGGCAAAAGTACCATAATCATCCTCGGGCAACGAACACAAGAGTAGCATCGCCTTGTCTTCATCCTCAACCATGATATCCACATTGGCCATGTCTGAAAGTAGCTTCGTGAAGTTGTTAACATGCTCCCTGATGGAAACTCACCTCTTCATCTTGAACTGGTAAAACCTCTTCTTCAAGTGAAGCTGGTTCTCAATGCTCTTAGTAAGATACTTTTCATTGAGTGTTTTTCATATCTTCTTCACCGACGTCTCATTCATCACCTCATAAATAAGATCTAGCGTCAAGCATGACCGAATAACTCCACACGTCCTACTATTCATCTTCTTCCAAACATTTTCTTCCATATCATCAGGTTTCTCTTGCAACTCAAGAGTCTCTTCCAAGTTTTGAGTGTCTAACGCATCCATCACCTGGCACCTCCACAAACCAAAATTGATCTTGCCGTCAAACTTTGGAACATCAATCTTCATGTTATTAATGCACAAACTATGTATCGTCTTCGTAAGAGACGAACCTGATGTGTTTGATTCTCCCATGTTGTCGATCTAACTCTTCAGATAGGAACCTTCACCGAATCCTTCGAACAAGTCTAAAGCTCTGATACTAATTATTGTCCACGGTGGAAGTTCTCAAAGCGACACGAACAATAACTCGAGATAAATCACAACCAATAAGCAAATCACAATCACAGCAAGAACAACGAGTTTAACGTGGTTCGATAAGTTGCCTACGTCCATGGGGCAAGGAGAGGGGAGTTCTTACTATTAGAAATCAAGAGAATACAAATAGAGTTACAAATTTCACCGATCAAATCCTAAAACAAGCTCTAAATCCCTTACAAATCTTTCACAATTGGATGCAGTAATTTTTTCCAAAAGACTGCTCAAAATCGTCCTTGCTTAACCCTAACTAATTATAATTAGAGTTATATATCAACTCAGAAATGAATCGGGTCAAAAATCAAAGTCCAGCCCAAAAATAGTCTACGGTCGACCGCGCAGGTATCGTGATCGACCGCGACAGTCGACCGAACCAAAAACCCAAGAGCAGAATCGATTACAGTCATGACGCGATCAACCATGACGGTCGACCGAATCTAATCCTGACTAAAAATCACCTACAGGGTACGCATGGTCGACCGTCACGGTCGACCACCTTCAGCTCCGAATCCTACTACCCTTCTGTGCATGTTCGCGGTCGACCGCTGCTGACTCACGGTCGACCGCCAATCTGCCTGGCTGATTCTTGCTGATTTCCTGCACTTCTCTCACCACTTCTTCAGGTTCTTTTTGAGATCTTTTCTAGAGCGAAAGACTACTCATGTAATGGAAAAGCTAATATTATTTCTAAATTAATGTAGATTTTAGCTACTTCCGAGATACTTCTAAGCTTGGGTGGAAAAAGATTACGAAATAAGAATGTTACATAAGCTTATCATTATTTAAGAAAGGGTTAAAATACCAGATTGATCTTAAAACTAACACCATTTACCCCTTTAGCTTAAAAACTGACGCCGGTAATAATTTATCCTAAAACTTACAAATACGACGATAAATAGGCTTATCCCTTGTTGGAGGTAATTTTTTAAATAAAAAATTAATAGTTTTTTAAATAAACCCCTCAATCTCTCCTATTTTTCGGATTAACCCCAATCCCATATTTTGAAGTTTATAGAAAGCCCTCCCTTACCAGCATCTCCCCCCTCATCCTTTCTATTATCTTCTCCGTTCTCTTCTTCTCCATGTTCCTAACTTTTCCTCATCTTTTCCGCTCTTTTCCCCTCCTTTTTCATCCTCACTCTTATTTTCTCCTTTTCAATCTCCTCCATTCTATTCTCCTCCCAATCTCCAACATCTCTTCCTCTCTCTTGTAGGCGTCAAAAAATGCTAATAGATATCCAAACATAGAGAAAATCATCAAAAAATCACATCATACTGTCTTAGGGAAAAATCAAGATAGATATGAACTGTCTCGCCAGCGAGACAGACTTTGCTGTCTCGCCAGCGAGACAGTGTTTGCTGTCTCGCCAGCGAGACAGTATTTGCTGTCTCGCCAGCGAGACAGTATTGAAATGGTCAAAACCACCTTGAAAACCACCACACACGTGTCCATTAACTGCCAAGGGACGTGGGAAACAATGTGGGCGAAAATCACGTGAATAACTGCCAAAATAACGGAGTTTGAAACGTGGGAAGGCAGTTACAGCGAGAAACTGCCAGGAATATTCGTTTTACGAGATATTATTTTACTGTCTCGCTGGGCGAGACAGCAAATTTACTGTCTCGCTGGGCGAGACAGCAAATACTGTCTCGGCCAGCGAGACAGTAAACACTGTCTCGCCAGCTAACTTGCTGTTTCGTTAAGTTTTTGCAGTTGCAGACCCTGGAGGCTATAAATACCCCCCTAGGGTCATTTCTGACGAGGATCGAGCATTTGTTAGAGCATTCTAGAGCAGAGAGAGCAGAGATTTCAGTTCTTGGAGCAATTCCTTGACATTCGAGCTTTGACTTGAGTTCAAGAAGAACGACTATCTTACTTCGATAAGATATCGTTTCAAATTTTCACTTCGATAAACGAGGTCAGAATCATAAGCCCCCTCTTCACGATCTGTGATTCGGTGGTCCACGAACTAAAACGTTCCCGGCACAGGCAAAGTCCCACAAAAGCAGGAGTTGATAAACAATTTCTGTGTTATTTTCTCGAGAGTTGTACTTTCTTCTATTTTCATTGTAATTTCTTGTAAACAAATCAAAGTTTCAATGGAATCGACAATGGAGCCAACTTTCGCTGAAAACAAACTGGCGACCACAGTGGGAGCCAGCGGCCTCGCTGCCAAGGCCGCCGTGTCGCAGCCGATAAAGATCATCGTCAGCGAAGAGATCGAATACGAATTTGATCAGGTGAAATTCGAGGAGTACTTGTCACCCTCGTCTTCAAGATCTTCCTCCCCGCGCAAGTGCAGGAGGACTTCCTCTTCCAGGAAAACTTTCAAGTCTGCAGTGCAAATGAAGGCTGCAGGTGAAGATTCTCACCCGACCGTTGCTAAGGAAACTGTCCGCAACGTTTCTGCTCCAAGTGACTCCATACCAATTAAGGAGTCATTGATGAATTGCTCACCGGTGCTGACGAAGAGAGATCGTCAGAGACAACGCCAGCGCCGTGCTCGACAATTGGCCAAGGCCATGCAACAAACCGACGGGGTCTACTACTATGCGGACTTAAAGTCGAGGAACCAGAAGACAGTTCAGTTGCCTCAAAGGCAGAATGATCGTATTTCTGCAAAGCTTACGACAGAGGAATGGACCCTCGTCAAAAGGGCCCATTCAACCCTGAAGGAACGGATACAAAAGCGCAAGGAGAAGGCCGCCCGCGCTCGTGCTCTCCGCCAACAAGCGCAAAGAATTAAGAAGGAGGTGGTGTCTGAAAAGCCACCAAAGAATCGTAAGGTTTGGATGCCGAAGGTGCCGCAAACATCTGTTCCGGGCCCGTCTACTGCATCACCAGTGAAGCCCTGGGTTAGCCCAGATTTATCTAAGTTCAAGATCACTATGGCGGATCGCCTTGGTCCCTCAGTCGACGATCGAGGCAAAACCCCGGTCAAAGAAAATCCGAGTCCATCAAATAAACCCTTAGTGGTTTCCTATACAGGGGGTCGCAAACACCCTCCTGTCAGAATTAACCCGGTCCGAAACGAGAGAATATCAGTTCATGATCGTATAGGACCTGTGAAGACTCCACACCTACAAGGGGGTGTATTTAAAAATTTAGCCTTGGATCGCCCAGAAACGACAAACAATCGTCCTGTGCATGTTAACAAGGTTCATAAATCAAAGATAGGTTGCTCAAATCACGGTAGTGATGAGCTGTACTATCAAAACAGTAACTCGAGAAAGAGAATTGTCCGAGAAGATGAATCGCATTACGCATGCGAGAGACTCATCAAGGCAGTGTTGACGGAATGTAGTTGCTCGCAAACTAAAGTAAAACGAGTTTCTGTATTTCAAAGACTTTCGAACGAGGCGTCAAAATCTAAAGTAAGACGTTTCAATCAGAGGAAACCTACAAGGCGGCAAGATGAGTTCCCTGAGGTCACCATTAATATGACCGGCAGAGGAAAACAGCATCTAGTCAACCCTGACCCTGATTTCTCTTCAGAAGGGAGAGTTGAGCGGGGTCTTTCTCAAAGAATGGCGCGGTTGCAACGAAGGGCCAACCGACGCCGAGACTACAAAAGGATGCATGAAGGTTTATCGTCAGAAGACGAGCTGTCAGATACTTATTCCGCTATCGCTTCAGACGATACCACGTCCAGTGTAGGGCGAGCGAGAGAATCATTCGCCATCACGCCAGACCAGTTAGCTCAGATACTGCAAGAAGCGTTGGCCAAACAACGCAAGGAGATCAGAGCTGAAATCAAAACGGAGATGGAGTTGACAATGCAGCAAGTACGAGATTTGCAAGCTCAACAAAGTCAACCAGAATCGAGCCAAAAGGCAGAATCCAGCAAACACAATGCCAGACCTATACATACAGCTGAGGACGATGACAAAGAAGACGAGACTATCTTTGATGATCCTCCTCCTGATAAAGACAATTCTGGAAGCGGTACGGTCAAATCAGCTACTCAGCCTCTTCAAACTCATCTGAAGAAGACTGAGGAAGAAGATAATAAGATGCAGGATCTTGAGAGCAAAGTCAATGCACTGATGACGGCTCAAGAAGTGAAGAAAACGGGCATTCCATACCCGTACCTGAGGGAGTGGGATCTGATTCCTTATCCCCCAAAATTTAATTTGATTAACTTTACTCCTTTTGATGGCAGGGGTTCACCAACTCAGCACTTGATTTATTTCAAATCACGTCTCGGCGCGATATCAGGAAATGTAGCCCTGATGGTTCGGTCATTCGTAGGAACCCTCCGTGGGCCTGCCTTCGATTGGTACCGACGCCTGAAACCCGGAAGCATCACTAGCTGGGGAGATATGGAAGAATTGTTCCTCACCAATTTCTTTGACGACGACACGGAGGTCTCCATTGGCACGTTGTTGGATGAGAAGCAGAAGAATGGGGAGTCGGTTGATGTGTTTGTCAAACGATTCCGGAACAAAGCGGTGAACTGCAGAGATCCACTCACCGAAGAATTCATCCTACAGACAAGTCATAACAAGCTGTCTTTGGATGTATTAGAGGTTATGGGAGTTGTACCCTCTAAAACCTGGAAAGAATTGAAAGTTAGAGGTGAGCAAGCTGAACGATTTCTCAAGAGAAGGAACTTAGAGAGGGGTCAGCCACCAGCTAACAATCAAAACCAGAAACAGAACTTCAATCCTCGAGGCAGAGGAAGAGGGTCGGGAGCCGCTGTCGACGCGCATCAAACGTCACAACAACCGCCGCAATAACAACCGTAGCAGTCGTCATTCCAGTTGGCGCCGAATCAGAATCAACAGCCTCAGAAGCAGTTCAAAACCTCTGAGCCCAGATTCCCTAAGGAGTATTCATTTAAAGATGATGAAGTTCCGGTTATCTTCAAATACCTGCTGGAAAACAATAAGATCAAGCTTCCACCGGTCACAAACCAAGAGGAAGCAAAGAAGATTAATGACCTAAAATATTGTGCATATCACAGGAGGGTCCACCATCCCACTAAGGCGTGTTATGTCCTAAAAGACAAAATACAAACCTTAATTGATGTTGGTATTGTGACACCGAAGCCAAAGGAGAAGAAGGTGGGTGCAAACGCAGTCTCCATTAGCTTCGGATCGGTTCCTTTGTCCTGGTTTCAAGCCGAACCAGTGTCGAAGATCAAGATGCAAACCATCAACGATGACCCTCATGGACAGCGTCAAAAAGGGCTAGTGTCACACACGACCCCTAACGGTGAAATCCTTTGGGTTCATCCAGATTTGCTTGAAGATGAACAGTGGACGACATCCACGTCAAAGAAGAAATCGAAAGGTAAAAGAAAGGAGAAGTCCTGTTATGGAGCCTCGGCGATTCCAGAGAAAGACGACGAGGAGATAGCAGCTCTGCCACTTTCTGATGAAGAACGAGAAGTTTTCGCTACAAGGGGTGGAAACGAATACCACTACAAGTATCCTGAAACCTCTAATCCGAACGCTAAAACTCTTTCAGAACTGGGGGTAGTTGCGACTCCTCCTGTGACTGTTGAGAAGCCTCAGAAGGTTGTTAAGAAGAAAGAGAAAGAACCTCAACCCAAAGAAGCTCAACTTCCGAAGCAGCCTCGTTTCAATCGACCTATTGGACGAGACAAACCGGAAAGTTCAAATACTCCGTTCCGCTTCGACGTCATGACTCAATTAGCTAATATCCCAGCAAGGATCACGCTATACGAGTTGCTTCGCCTTTCGAAAGAAACCAGGGAAGCTTTACAGGAAGCCTTGGCTGATTCTGAAGTATTCCTCACTCAGATCAAGCCTACTCCTGAAGAGCCAAAGTCATCAGTACAGCACTGCAATCTGGCAGCCACCAAATTTCCTTACATTGCTTTCACAAAAGAAGATATGCAAGTCAGGAATTCAAAGCATGATAGACCGTTATATTTTACAGGATATATCGGTTCGAGCATGGTCAACCGGATTCAAGTCGATCCGGGTTCCGCTGTTAGCATCATGCCACTTCGGTTGATGTACCACCTCGGAATTCCCGCTAGCAAGTTAGCCTCTACAGGAACGGTCATCTACGGGTTCAATACTAGTGGATCAAGACCGTTGGGAAAAATCCGGGTGAAGTGTCAACTCGGAGATTTGAAGTCTGAAGTCACCTGCTATGTGATCGATGCAGAAACTTCCTATAATTTACTGTTGGGTCGCCCATGGATCCACGGTAATCTTATAGTTCCCTCCACCCTCCATCAGTGTTTGAAGTATGTTGACACTAATGAGGAGGTCAAGACGATGGTCGCGGATAAGCAACCATTCAAGGGGTTAGAAAATTATTTTACTGACTCCCTTTTATATGGTGCTGAGTCCGATACTGAACCATCGGCCCATGGCACAGACAGCGGTGAAGAAGCTGATACCGAAGCCAGGCTCGATTATAGTGAAGGTCTTGTACTAAACGACATTGAACCTCTTGTAATCGATCTTGACGGTGATGAATCGTCGGACGAAAGTTGTAACTGGCAACTTGCCAATGAAATAATAAAGGATGATTTAGAGTACTCGCCTTGTCTTGATAATGTAATGCAGGAATTGTATGATAATCCTAATCTACACATGCCACTTCGCTTGTCTTGCACGACGATGAAATATCTGCAAAATTCAGACGGGACAACGGTGATCCTACCCGCAAAGACAGGGGGTGAGAAAGAAATAATTAATCTTTGGAAAAGGGGATCCATCCCCAACTCCTGATCTTTTCTTGGACAGCAACTCAGATGAGGAAAAGCCTAGGTGGCATTTCTCTCGATATAGTTCACAAGCAAATGATTACATGGAGAGGCAAGGCTATGACCTCTCGCTCGGTGAAGGTCTTTATTTTGGTCAAGGAGTCAGGGTTCCACCCCGTTCTACCTATGTACCAAAAGGAAAACCGGATAATTATTATAGTCATAATAGAGGTCTAGGTTACGCTTCGTCATCTGACGACGAGTACTGCCAGCAGATCATTAGCCAACTGAGAAATAAAAGCGGGCATTCATCCGATACTTCAATGTGGGATTCTGACACGAGCATCGGAGAGAAATTCAAAGCCCTAATGACGAATATGGCAACAGTTGATCCTTCCACAACTGAAGAAGATGATCAGTTACCTATTTGGGAAGACCCATGGATGCATTACATGAACATCCAATATGGCGATCGATTTGAACAGAGAGAACCTCCTACTGAGGATAAAGTGATCCAAGTTAATATGGGTGACGAAACTAATCCGAAACCTATATTTATCAGCGGTGATCTTCCATCAGATGAAAAAGAAGAACTAATCGCCCTCGTTAGAGAGTATATCGACGTTTTCGCTTGGAATTACGAAGATATGCCGGGACTCGATCCAAATGTAGCAATGCATACCCTTAACATAAAATCGGATGCTAAGCCTGTCAAGCAACAACAAAGACGATTTCGTCCGCAAATTATGGAGGCAATTAAAGCTGAAGTCAAAAAGCTGATCGATTCAGGTTTTGTCAGGGAAGAACAACATCCTGAATGGTTGGCTAATATAGTTCCAGTTCTTAAGAAGAATGGGAAATCCAGAATTTGTATTGACTTCAGAGATCTGAATACCGTATGCCCTAAAGACGACTTCCCCTTACTAATTACGGACGTCATCATTGACAATACATGCGGGTTTGAGAGAATGTCATTTATAGATGGATTCTCAGGATATAATCAGATTAAGATGCATCCGGACGATGAAAAGCATGCAGCATTCAGAACACCCCTTGGTGTCTTTTGTTATACTGTTATGCCGTTCGGTTTAAAAAATGCCGGTGCTATGTACCAACGAGCCATGACGAAGATCTTTTAAGAACACCTTCGGAAGACCGTTGAATGCTACGTTGATGACCTGGTCGTTAAGAGCCGTGATAAAAATGACCATATTAAAGATCTGAAGACAATGTTCGATCTTATGAGAAGTCATCAGTTAAAAATGAACCCGACTAAATCCTTCCTTGGAATGTCGAGCGGTAAATTTCTTGGATTCGTCGTCACCACAAAAGATATTCATATTGATCCTGATAAGGTGAAGGCAATACATGAGCTGCAACCCCCGAGAAATCTTAAAGAACTCAGAGGATTGCAGGGTCGATTGGCATATATCCATCGGTTTATATCAAATCTGTCCGGAAGATGTCAACCGTTCTCTAAACTCGCGAAGAAAGGCGTGTCGTTCATTTATGATAAAGCGTGCCAAAAGGCGTTCGAGGATATTAAAACATATCTAGCGAACCCACCTATTCTCATTGCACCGAAATCGGGCAGACCGTTTTTGATTTATGTCAAAGCGACGAACCATTCGTTAAGTGCATTACTTGCACAAGACGACGATAACGGTCACGAACAAGCGGTATATTATCTGAGTCGCACACTGGTAGGAGCTGAATCTCGTTATCCGATGATCGAGAAAGAATACCTTGCATTGGTATTTGTAGTCCAGAAGATGCGACATTACTTAGTCGGACAGACCATTTATGTTATTTCCAACATAAACCCTATCCGAGTATTCATGACCCAACCGGCATCCATGAATTGGCGTTTAGCCAGGTGGGCTTTACTCTTATCGCAATATGACTTGTACTTTAAGCAACAAAAATCAGTTAAAGGACGAGCTATTTGCGATCTTCTGGCGGAAAACCCTACGAAGGATATAGTCGAATTGTACGACGATCTGCCAGATGAAACCCACGAAATTAATACCACCTCACATCAACAAGTGTGGCAGTTGTACTTCGATGGGGCCTCACGCGCAACCAATGTGGCAAGCGCACCCGGATGTTCTAAAATCTCCTCAGGAGTGGGGGTCGTTTTAGTTTCCCCGGAAAAGCATGTCTTGCCTAGAGCATACTCGTTGACCGGACCATGTTCTAATAATGTGGCCGAGTACAATGCATTGATAATCTGACTCAATTTTGCCAAAGAGCTGGGGGTCGAATACCTTGAAGCTTTTGGGGATTCTCAACTGGTAATTAATCAAATACGAGGAGAGTATGAAGTCAGAAGTCGAGACCTGATTCCATACCACTAGGTGGCCATCGAGATGGCAAACTCGTTTGAAGGATTTTTCATCGAGTACGTTCCACGTCTCCAGAACACGTATGCAGACGCATTGGCGGCATTGTCGGTATCCTTGGCTCAACCTCCCGAAACAGAGCAATTGATTACAGTGAAGACCCATCAGCTTATCGTTCCAATTTACGACTCGGATGTTAAAGAAGCATACTCAACAGCAGTTGAGCCCGAAGTTCGAGATTAGCGTTTTCCCATTATCGACTACGTCCTACATGGTATATTACCTGAAGATGTGAGAGAAAGGGAATCGATTCGGCGAAGAGCACCGAGATTTTATTACAATGCCACGGCACAAATGTTGTATCGACGATCGTACGATGGTCTTCTACTCCGTTGCTTATCTAGCAAAGAAGCGGAACAAGCACTCAAAGAGGCGCATGACGGGATATGCGGTGCACATCAACCTGGGCCTAAACTCTGTGATCGACTTAGGAGAATCGGGTATTATTGGCCAACTATGGTAAAAGACGCAGTTAACTACGCACGGCGATGTGAAGTGTGCCAGTTACATGCAAATTATATGCACCAACCGCCTGAATATTTACATCCGTCGGCGACATCGTGGCCATTCGAAACTTGGGGAATGGATATAGTAGGTCCTATTTTTCCGCCTTCGGTTAAAGAGGACCGTTTCATTCTGGCAATCACCGATTACTTCTCGAAATGGGCAGAAGCAGTTCCACTTAGAGAAGTAAAGATGAGTGATGTTATCAAGTTTATCAAACATCAAATCATATATCGGTATGGTGTTCCAAGGCGAATAGTATACGATAATGGTCCTCAATTCGTCAGCAACGCATTCATTAAATTTTGCGGTAAATTCGGGATTAAGGACGTTTCATCGACAGCTTATAAGCCCACAGCTAACGGATTGGCCGAAGCTTTTAACAAGACCATCATCAAAATTCTGGCAAAATTGGTGAAAACCAATAAACGAGATTGGGACGACAAACTCGGCGAAGCCCTGTGGGCTTATCACACAACTGTCCGTACGCCAACCGGAACAACCCCATATGCCTTAACATATGGATGCGAAGCTGTTCTCCCATTGGAAATACAGATTCCTTCCCTCCGTATCGCTCTCGCAATGGGAATGACGACGGAAGAACATCATCAGAAACGTCTCGAGGAGTTAGAGATGTTAGATGAGAAGCGCTTGGAAGCTCAACAACAAATTGAGTTTTATCAAGCTAGAATTTCTCGGACTTTTGATAAAAAGGTCCGACGATGAAGTTTTAAAGAAGGAGATCTAGTTCTTGCCGTCCGAAGACCTATGATTCTTACTTCTAAGAAGAAAGGAAAATTTGAACCTAAATGGGAAGGGCCGTTCGTGATAGAAACAGTCTATTCGAACGGTGCATATCGCCTAATTACCCAGGATGGCAATAAATTAATGATGCCAATAAATGGGAAGTCCTGAAAAAGTATTACCCGTAATACGTTCAGGATAACCTATGTAAAACGGGAAGTTCCTAGAGAGTCCTATACAGGATATTTCAGGATAACCTGTTATCAGTTGATTATTCTCAATGGAAAATGATCACGTGAATAATCCATTCTTAATTATGATGAAAATAATTAAGACCCTCCTACTATTTTTGTTGAGACGAGACTTAATGACAGTTGATCTTTCCTCACAAAATCCTGTAATGCAATCATGGAAATGGGAAATTCGATGATTCGTAATCCCACACCATAAAAACCCCACCGGTCAGATCGACCAATGGTCATCGGTCTGTATCAGTCGACAAGTTATTTCATGTCAAATTCTTATGTTTGAAATCAAAATTTCCCACCGAGTAGTTCATGCAAATCAACAAACTCATTGTTATTTGTACCCTACTCCTATTCATCACTTGGTCAAACCTTACTACAGTTAGGACCAAAGCCAAAATCCCCTCTCGATTCGTTCCATGAACGAGAGGTCCACAAATTAAGTGATCAAACCTTTAAACAATTAGGATCATCTCAAAACCCCCATTTGGTCAAACCTTCCTACAGTTAGGACCATAACCAAAACCTCCTCTTGATTCGTCCCATGAACGAGAGGTCCACAAACTGAATAATCAAACCTTATGACAGTTAGGATTATTCAAACCAATCCGGATTCCCTAAGTAGAGATCCCACTTTGAGTTTCCTTTGTATCAGGAGATAGAATATAAAATTCTTCCTCTCCAATTCTGGGTTTATCTCTACCAACAAACAAGAGACCAGGAGTCGGAATATGAAATTATTCCTCTCCAAATCTGGGTTCATCTCTACCAACAAACAAGAGACCAGGAGTCGGAATATGAAATTATTCCTCTCCAATTCTGGGTTCATCTCTACCAACAAACAAGAGACCAGGAGTCGGAATATGAAATTATTCCTCTCCAATTCTGGGTTTATCTCTACCAACAAACAAGAGACCAGGAGTCGGAATATGAAATTATTCCTCTCTAATTCTGGGTTTTTCTCTACCAACAAACAAGAGACTCTGAACTGGAATATCCAAGTTCTTTCTTCACAAACTTAGGTTTGTTTTCATACATAGAGAACGTGACCTATCTACACTTCAAGATCCATGTCATTCACGCTTGGGGATGTTATCTCTATCCCTTATTAGAGATAAGTCTACATCTAACACATGTAGCCTACACATTCAATGCTGTAGTTTAAAGTCTAAAAGAGTTTAAGTCTTTTAGCCCAACGTTATATGTGAAACGGACTTAGATAATTCACATACTAGCCCGATTCAAATGGTAGTCGGTAAAGGCATATCAAATCTGTTGATGGCTGAGGATTTACCAAAAATCCTATAAGTATTGTGGTTATTTATTCTAAACAAGAATGAGTAATCACAATAAAATCTCAATGAGCAAAAAAGAGTTCATTATATTGACTGAAAATGTTCAAACAAAGATAAAAATACGTGTTTTTCAATTACAAAAGTTTATATTGACGAATTTGATCTTCTAGCTTTGAAAGCTCTATCGCATAAGCCTGTTCAAGCTCAGCGGTCAGCTTAACTTTGAAAGCTTCTTCGTCAACACTCTGAAGTTCAGCGATCTCTTGCTCTTTCTCAGCAAGCCTCTTATCCTGAATATCTAATTATTGGTATAAGTTTTCTTCAATTCGAGTTGTCTTTGTCAACTCAGACTTCAGAATTTCACGAGCATCCTTGGCGTTTGCAAGTTGTTCTTCTAGGCAGTTTATCTCAGCTTGGTTCGACTCTAAATCTCGTTGTAGATCGACCTTAGCCTGTATTCTCTTGGCGACATGCACCCTAAGCCGATGACTGTGGGCTCTTAGCTTTTGGAGCTCGGAGTTAGCAGATTTTTAGGAGTCGCGCCACGCCTGCACCCTGGAATCCATGTGAGAGGCGATATATGAGGGTACGCCTTTGGTGCGGAAATCCTTCAGAAGTTCAACATGTTGTTTCAAATCAACCGAATAAGCGCTGATCGAATCGGCTAATTCATTATATCCTTCCTCTCGGATCCCTGATATATAACGCTCAAGAGGTCTTTTAAAGTTCTCAAAGTGCGATCCCTTGGAGAGAATACGATCAACCATAGAATTCAAAAAGGTGAGAAAGCCCTGGAGATCAGAGCAAACGCCAGCCTTATCCAGATCTTCGTCTGCTAACAAGGCTTGGATACGACTTGATAATGATGAATGAGCTGTGATGAGAGCAAATAAGTCAGCACAGAACATATACATGTATACACAACGAGTTGAAGCATGATAAATTTAAAGAACCTTCAGCAAGACCCAGCTTGTCCACTGAGGGTAGTCTGGTTTCCTGAACAGTCGAAACTGGTTCGAGAGTGGCAGCTTTTGATGCACCAGCTATGTCAGAAGATTCTATAATTCCAACCTCAGAAGATTTTGGGTCCAAATTGAGAGCCTTCTCAGGGGAAGATTCTACAAACAAAAAGATCACAATGAGCATAATGGAGTGTTAAACAGAAACTTGAAGCAAATGAGGTTTAAAACTCACCGACTCTAGGCACAACATCAGCCGACGTACCAACTTCTTCAGTTGGTCTCGCTTTTGTTGCGACTGGACTGATTTGAGGAGTGACACAGACTTCTATCATCATAGGATCTACAGGAGTTATAGGTTGGGATTCAAGAATGGATAATTGAAGATCAACATCGGTTCCTGCCCATGATGATAGATCACAACCCCCAGGCTGATCGTGAGCTCCAGCGATTATAGCTGTATCAGTTCCGGCAACTGGTCATATAATTCGAACATTTACACGATTAATCAAGGGAGAAAATATATGATGAAGAGTTTACAGAACGGAAGCCTTACTCTCAGAAGGACCTGCTTCTGTTAAACCAGCTCCAACCGCTAACTCTGTGGCTGCACCACTGGCTTTCCCCGACAATAAATCAGAGATTCGCTGATGGTCATCTTCTGAGATGTCCATATTAAAGTCGAAATCAGTAAAATCGTCGACTTTAGGGATATGGGTAGTCTCTCCTTCGGGTGGTGCATCCATTATGACATCTACAGGATGCATTGAGTTATAAATAATATATGAATCTAAATGAGGTTGTCCGGGGCGAAGATTAACTTTACCTTCGTTGATGGGGATGGATTCAGGAGCCTCGCCACTGGCACCCACTTCTTTTAGTTTAACTAAAAGAATACAAAGTGCACAAGTCGTTAGAGGAGGCACATGTCCCGACTCATTTATTTCTCGGAATTCTCTGCCAAGTGGGGAGAGATCAATACCTGAGTCTTGAGCTGGTAGGTGATGTCTGAAGTCGGTGGAACACCAGTTGTTTCATCCCTCAGAGCATCCTGCATCTGTTGAACGAAACTGGGCTCCTCAGCTTCCATACCGCCGGGAGAAGTAGCCTCAGCTCGATATTCTCCTTCTTCTTGACTCCCTACAGAAGTCGAGTATAGAGTGAGTTTAAACGGTAAGAAGTTTGAGAACAATAAAAATGAATTATTACCTTGTTCTTCTGAAGAGGTGCTACGAGCGGGCGTTTCCTCTAAAGCGGGAAGACGAACACGCGGCTTGAAGACGGATTTCTTCTGTCTTTTCAACGGACGTGCCTCGTCCTAGATTCCAGAGCCTTCATGACGATACTTGGTGCGCAATTCAACTCCAGGAAGGGCTTGAGTTTAAGCTTGAGTGGAAGGTCGTGATCTTTGTCAACGAGCAAGAGGCACTTCATCCTCTTCATCCTCTTCATCGCCACTAAGGACTTCCACCGTCATCCGATTGGGTTGAGTCATAACGACTCTTTCTCTCTTTCTTCTCGGAGCATCTGGTGGTTGAGTAGGCGCGGCAGATGGGCGTACAAGTCCCCTCTCAAAGAAAGAATCAGGGAGATTTGGTGCTTCATCGGAACTCGAACCGGTCTCGCCCACCTCCTCAGAAGTCTCCGTTTCCTCGGAGTCAAATTCTTCTTCACTACCAGCTGAGCGAGCCGGTTCTTTTCCTTTTCTCGATGATTCAGCAGCCTCTTTCTTCTGAGGCGAAGTCATAACTTCATGTGTCGCTCTGCTTGAGCGCCGCGGGGCTGTCTCTTCTTCTGGTTCCGACCTTCTCCCGTACCGGGTGACAGTGTTGGCAGCAAGCAACCATTTACAAAATAAAAAGGTCATCTGTAGAGGCGGCGCTTCCAAGGGGAGATCGAATTCAGTGCTCGTGCAACCGGCAATGCTCCAAAACCAGGCTCTCGCGCCATCAATAAGTCCCCCTCGGAAGCTAAGGTGACGGTTCGGGTTGCCGACGTATATTTGGTCGTAGCCGAATTGACGAGCAAATCGACATGGAAGATAGGGTTCAATATGACAAACGTCTTTTACCCGAAATAACAAATAACCAGGTCGAATGTTCATCAACCATCTGAAGCACCCGACATCTAAGATGGTGCGATTCTGCCTTGGGTCTTCAGCATCCAACAAAGTTGTAGGCATCAAAAATTGCCGATAGGTCCCCGCACACAGCTCAGTCAACAAGCGACGATTGAACGTCACTACCCGGCTCACAAGAATTCTAACGACGTCGGTAAACGCCTGAAGTGAACCGACGGACTACGTGAGCTGACAGAATGTCAGAATCACGGGGATACGGATTGACCGAAAACCCCGCGATCACCGCAATCGGGCCAACGCCCGTCGTGTCCCGATCACCACACTGGTAAACCAACCGATGGGATCTATAGAACTCCTCGACGGGCTTCCAACACAACCGGAATCAGTCAAATCTA
>BQKN01001009.1:606625-620725 GCA_022839385.1 Asparagus kiusianus
ATATATATATATATATATATATGTGTGTGTGTGTGTGTGTGTGTGTGTGTGTGTGTGTGTGTGTGTGTGTGTGTATACAACCCAAACAGATTAGGAAACAAGTCAGCGGCCCAATTACCTGATATCGGTTGACCGAGGCACCTCTATCGATCGATCGGTAGGCCTCTATCAGTCGATCGATAAGGATGCATTAGTTGACCGACCAGGATGTGATTTCTAGACCCTGTAGTGTGCATGTTGTCGGTCAACCGACCAGGATTAATTATCAAGACGAGGAGATGCTGCCGAGTTGGAGAGCAAGGGAGCACGAATTTTAGCAAGGGCTAGCGAGATCCCGGCAAATCCCGGCATAAAGAAGGAGCAATTCGAAAGATCTGAAGCCCGTTCCCGTCCATTCCTCGAGATTAAGCTTGGTCTTAATCTTGAGAAGAGCTACTGATTTTGCTTGGTCGATTTTAGCGCTTTAACCAAATACCTCCTTGGTGAGGTAGGAGCTCTGCCGAATTTTTCGTAACCAGATCTGATCAAAGATGGTCTACAGATAAACCCCAGCACAGGCTAAGACACCCACACAAGCAGGAGACAATAAACGGATTTTGCGTTTATTTTTAAGAGAATTGTATCTTTTATTTTTATTGTGTAAAGGTCTTTGAAAAAGACCGATCTTTTTGAACTTATTGTAACGATCAAAGTTGTAATGAGTTATACAATGAAGAAAACAATTTTCGATGAAAACAGCAAGCAATAGGCGATAAACACCTGTTGCTTGTTGTTTGAACGAGAATTGTAACTTTTATTTTCACTGTGTAAAGGTCGTATAAAAAGACCGATTTTTAAACTTGTTGTAACGATCAAAGTTGTAATGAGTTATACAATAAAAAAAATAATTTTTGATGAAAACAAACTAGCGATTATAGTGGGAGCCAACAGCTTCACCGCCGGAGCTGTCGTGTCGCAACCTCAGATCTGCATCCCGGTTGAAGAAGTGGTCGAATACGAGTTCGACCAACTAAAGTTCGAGGAGTATCTGTCGTCCTTCTCCTCCAGATCCTCTGCCTCTTGCAAGTGAAGGAAGATCAACACCCCCGTTGCTGCGGTAGCTAAACCTTACAACGCCCTTCCGTCCTCCAATGAGTCCGGATCTGCAGATCTGAACTCCTCCTCAATCAAGGAGTTGAGTACAGATGGCGTACCTACTTTATCGAAGAGAGCTCACCAAAGGCAGCACCAACATCTTGCGTGCCAACCCGCTAGGACTTTGGAGCTAATTGACGGGATCCATTATGAGGCGGATTTGAAATTTAGGCAACGCCAAGTACCCCAACAGCGAACAAATGCCCTCTCCTCCAAATCATCAACAAATGAATAGATCCAAATCAAACGGATCCGTTCGACTCTTGAGGAACGGATCCAAAAGCGCCGCGCATTGCTTGCACATGCAAAAATTATTGTGCAAAAGGCTAAAAAGTTGCAGAAGAAACAAATGGAAAAGAAGCCATCGAGACTGCGCAAAATATGGAGACCCAAGTCCAAGACGGCGGCTGAAAAGATCGAAAAACGCGAGTCACCCAAATCCAACCCTCCAAGTCGCGGGTCACCTGGATTTGACCCCTCAAGTCGCGGGTCACTTTGATCCGACCCTTCAAATTATGGGTCACTCGGATCCGACCCTCCAAGTCACGGGTCACTCGGATCCGCCCCTCCAAATCGTGGGTCACTCGGATCCGACCCTCCAAATCACGGGTCACTCGGATCTGACCCTCCAAATGGCGGGTCACTCGGATCCGACCCTCCAAATTACGGGTCACCTGGATCTGACCCTCCAAGTCGCAGGTTACTCGGATCCGACCCTCCAAATTACGGGTCACCTGTATCCGACCTTCCAAGTTGCGGGTCACTCGGATCTGACCCTCCAAATTACGGGTCACCTGGATCCGACCCCCAAGTCGTGGGTCACTTGGACCTGACCCTCCAAATTGCGGGTCACTTGGATCCGACCCTCTAAATAGCGGGTCACTTGGGTCTGACCTTTCAAATCGTGGGTCACTCGGATTCGACCCTCCAAGTCGAGGGTCACCCGGATCCGACCCTCCAAGTCGCGGGTCACCCGGATCCAACCCTCCAACCCACGGTTCACTCAAGCCTGACCCGCGCCAAGGTCAAAACAGAAGACGTCCTGCACCTGTTTTGTCGATCCCTTCGAGTTCCGCACCTCCGATGGAGTACCACGATAGCGTGGATTTATCCCGATTTAAGATGAAGATCTCGGATCGTCTTGGTCCTTCGCACGTGGGTTGAGGAAAAGCCCTGGTTAAGGAATGCTTAGGACTGTTGAAGGAACCCCAAGCAAACATCCAGACTGGGGGTCGTACGCAACCTCCTAACAAGTTGATTCCCGTAACCGCCCACTTGGGGGTACGTACAGAAGGCCAGAAGCCCGTTAAAGTTTCACCCTCAGAAAAGTGTGATTCCAAACGTGTGACTCCTGCAGACGCAAACAAGGAGTTGTTTACTCAGAAGAAAACGTGTCAGACAGATGAACGCGTTATTACTGAGGATTCATGTAAACAGCCGATAGGTTGCTTTGACGGCAACATCGATGAGTTGTACTATCGGGCTTGGGTACAAACAAATCTCGAAAGAGAAGTACCAAGGAAACAGAGTCTCACTACCAGTGTGTCAAGATTATCAGGGCAGTCTTATCAGCGTGTAGCTGCCCTAAGACCGCTCCGCAGAGGGTCTCAGTATTCAAGAGGATCTCCAACGGAACGACCAAGTCCAAACCAAAGCGTTTCTGCAAGAAACGATCGGCTGTTTGAGATGACGAATTCCCAAAAATTACCATCAATATGGTCAATAAGGAAAAGTCCCCGATTGTTTCAAGTGGTTCCAGCCCCGATTTTTCTCCGGGAAGAAGAGTTAATTCGGGAATAGATCGACTGATGTCTCGACTCTACCTGGAAGCGGTCAGACCTGAACAATCCACAGTCACAGTTAATATGGCTGGGAGGGAAAAGTCGACTCGACCTTCTAGTTCTGATCCACTCATATCTCATCGTCTAACCCGGTTGCGGTCAGGAACCATTAGACAAAGAGATTAACAGCGAATGCAGAGGGGATTATCCTCAGATGATGAAGCATTAGATGCCAACTCTGCAGTCGCTTCTGACAAAATGGTATCCAGCCCTGGGGAACCCCGCGAGGTGTTCATGATCAACACTGAACAACTCGCCAAAATTCTTGAGGATGCTCTTGCCAAGCAAAAAGAGACATTCAAGATTGAAATGGAAATGGCTATGCAGCGGATGAAGGAAGAGCATGACCAACAAATCCGAGTTTTGTCCAATCAAATTGGCTAATCCAGCCGTCGTAATACTGCTAACCAAGCAGGTAGCGATTCAGATGTGGATGAACGCCTCAATGCTGATAACCCTCCTGTTGACCTAAACGCCGAGGGTGGTTCAAATGCCCCCCTACAGATAACAACGCTGGAGGTGGTCCCGCCAAAGATAATAATGCCGGGGGTGATCACATTGTTCCTTTTGGAAATCGTTCAAAACATGATACAGACGAGGACGATAAAATAAAAGACCACCAGAGCAAAATTAACACTCTAATGTCTACTCGAGAGGAAAAGAGGGCCAGTATTCCGTGTCCTTACCCGAGAGAGTGAGATTCGATCCCGTATCCGGCGAAGTTCAACCTGATCAACTTCACACCGTTCGACGGGAATGGCTCGTCCACTCAGCATCTAATCTATTTTAAGTCCCACTTGGGCATGATCTCCGGTAATGAAGCCTTGATGGTTCGGTCATTCGTTGGCACCCTTCGTGGGCCCACCTTCGATTGGTACCACCTCTCAAGTCTGCAAGCATCAACAGCCGGGATGACCTGGAGAATCTGCTCCTCTCTTATTTCTTTGATGATAATGCCGATGTGTCAATCAGAACACTCTTCGATGAGAAACAAGAAGACGAAGAGACAGTCGACGACTTTAATAAATGTTTCCGGAATAAGGCGATGAACTGCCGAGATCCGATCACGGAGGACTTCATCCTCCAAACATGTTATAACAACCTATCTATTGAGATATTGGAAGTTATAGGAGTAGCGCCGTCTAACACATGGAAAGAGTTGAAAACACACGGAGAGCAGGCCAAACACTTCCTCAGAAGGAAACAGGCCGAGAGAAGCCAACCGATGGCTAATCCTCCGAACTTAAGCTTCGTCTCCCGTGGAAAGGGGAAAGTACCTGCAGCAGCTATTGACGCTAATCAGACATCGCAACAGCAACCCCGAAGACAATAGAAGACTTCGGGTTCAAGACTCCAAAAAGAGTATTCCTTCAAGGACGAAGACGTTCCAGCCATTTTCGAATCCCTCCTTAAAAACAATAAGATCAAGCTACCACCTATCGAAAATTAGGAGGAAGCTGATAATATTATGGATCCAAAGTACTGTGCGTACCACAGGAGGGTTCTTCATCCCACCAAGAATTGTTTTGCTCTCAAGAATAGCATCCAAACCTTGGTTGAAGCCGGCGTCATAACGCTGGGATAAGCCAAATGGGAATCGCCACACTCCGAAGAGTATACGAGTATAAACTGCTTCTCAAACACTCCGACAAGTATAAGAGTATAAACTGCTCCTTCCGACACTCCAAAGAGTATACAAGTACAAACTGCTTCTCGGTCATCCAACTAAGTACAATATTAGACTCGGTTTCGCGAGGAAAGCTGAGGGTGGATGATTTATCTAATGGGAAGTTCCTAGAGAATCTTATATTCTTAAGGATAACCTGAACATGCGACTGAGGACAACGTACTCCTTATTACACCCAGTTTTGTAAAGAAAGCTGGGGGTGGATAATTCATGTAACGGGAAGTTCCCGGAAGAATGTTAAATGTAATTTTCTTAGGGATAACCCGATCATTACAAACAAAGTCATAAACACTAAACTCCCACTGTGATTTCTGAACACTCTTTTGTTGACAACTCACAGTCTTCCACCACAAAATCTCTCACCGATCAGACTAATTGACAGTGAGACCACCAAAATTCCTTGCGATTAAATCCATTTAAACTTTCGATGTATATGTGCACTCAACATCCTCATTGTTAGAGTCCGGACATAGTACTCAGAATTTTAATATCTTAATCCTTGATGAATTGTCAAACCCCTTCGTGTTAAGTTCTTATCACTTGACACCAAGAATCCTCATTGAGTAATCGGTATAAGTCAACACTCCCTCTGTGATTTGTACTCCCACTCCCACTGTTTACCTGGTCAAACCTTCTTACAATTTGAGACCATAACCAAAATCCCCTCTCGATTCCTCTAATGAACGAGAGGTCCTCAAATCGAGTGATCAAACCTTCCTACAGTTAGGGTCACCTCAAACTCCCGCTTGGTCAAACCTTCCTACAGTTAGGGCCAAAACCACAATTCACTCTTGATAAATGAGAAATTCGTCGTTAGTTCGATAATCAAATCTTCCAACAGTTAGGATTATTCGGATCTTTTCGATTCTTAGAGTAGAGATCCCACTCTTAGTTTCACCTTCCAGGATTCTTGAAGTGGAGATCCTACTTTGAGTTTCCTTTTGTAACTAGAGATAGAATATCAAATTCTTCCTCTTCAGCTTTGGGAGACAGAATATAAAATACTTCCTTTCCCGTATCGGGTTCGTCTTTGCCCTAGGAGAAGACACCACTTTTTAAAACTCCTAAAATCCGTGCCTCACACGCACGAGGAACTTTATCTCAACTCCTAAACAGAGATAAGCCTACGCCAAACACGCGTTGCCGGTTTAGTCTTTCACCGATTGAAGAAGACATCAGAATCCAGTCTGGGTCATTTTATCCTGAAGCCTAAGTAGGGATAAGTCAGCGCTTAACCCGTGCTGCTGGGTGGTTCGTTCCTATAAAAACGACCGAATCTACGTATTCAGTATCGTAGCAACAAAAATCCATGTCTTTTATGCATGGGGAATTTTATCCTGAATCCTGAGCAGGGATAAATTAATACCTAACACGCGTTGCCGGTTAGTTCTTAACCGTAAAAAGAACAAAAGCCCATATATTCGACATTGTGGCAGGTTGTTATTCATAACGCTAAAATCCGTGCTTCACACGCACGAAAAATTTTATCCCGAAGCCTAAGTAGGGATAAGTCAACGCCTAATACGTATTGCCGGTTTAGTCTTTCACCAATTAAAAAAGACACTAGAATCCAGTCTGGGAAAGTTTATCCTGAATCCTAAGTAGGGATAAGTCAGCGCCTAACACGCATTGCCGGGTAGTCTATTCCCGTAAGAAAGACGAAGTCTACGTATTCAATATCGTAGAACTAAGAGAGTTAACTCTCTTAGCACACCTTTACATGTGGAACGGACTTAAAAAATCTGCATGCAAGACCGATTCAAACGGTAATCGGTAAAGGCACGTCAAACCCGTTGAAGGCTGAGGGTTTGCCAAAAACCTTAAAGTCTACGCCTAATACACGTCGCCATTTAGTCTTTTCACGTGAGAAAGACGAGGTCTACGTATTCAATATCATAGCACTAAAAGAGTTAACTCTTTTAGCACAACGTTACATGCGGAACGGACTTAAACAATCTGTATGCTAGCCCGACTCAAACGGTAGTCGGTAAAGGCTCATCAAACCCGTTGATAACTGAGGGTTTGCCAAAAATTCTATATATACAAAAGTCACTGACGCACCAGCCTCATTAGTTGGTTTCGTGACTTGGGCATCCAACAACTTCAGGATAAGATTCACATATGCAGATGAATCAGCTTTAATAGTTGGTCCTGCAGCCTAATATTTAGGACCGCCACGCTCCAACACCTTAAGAGTTTAAACTGTGTAGACTACAGGAAACGTACGAGTATAAACTATATTAACGCCGATCGATACAAAACTCTAAGGTCAACGCCGGTCAACGTGTAGCCCAAGGTCAACGTCGATCAACGCATTGCGACGCAGCTAATTAGTTCAAAGTCAGCTTAATGACACTATCCAAAATCAACTTATCAGTTTCAATTCAAGACTTCGACAACGGTCAGATGATAAACGTAACACCGGAAAAATTTTAGCTATTCGACAAAATACTGAATAGACTGAAAAGTGGAGAAGTCAAGAATGGAAGCCAAATATAGGTCTTTTGACACCGATTGAAGGTGGGGGCCTATCACATCCAAAATATTTCAGACTCCTCTATAAAAGAATGAGGCTGAAATACTTTGGAAGGGGTATCTATAAGCGTCAAAAATTACCTATAGGTCCCCAAATACAACTCGAATCAAAGAGTGGACGAATCGAGAAGGTTCATGTCAACCAGCTCGCGCGCGTCTATCAGCTCGTGCGCGTCGGTCAACACGCGCACGTCAATCAGCTCGTGCGCGTCGGTTAACACGCGTACGTTAATCAGCTCACGCGCGTCGGTCAACACGCGCGCGTCAATCAGTTCGCGCGCATCAGTCAACGCGTTCGTCAATCAGCTCGCACGCGTCAATCAGCTCTCACGCGTCAATCAACATGCGCGCGTCGATCAATTCCAAGTGCCGTAAAAAAAATAACGAGCGCATGAAGCAAATTAGCAAATCGTACAAGTAAACAAGATGGTCAAATACGTAAAACGATGGAAAATACAAGTCCCGAAAAATCAAAAAACACCAAAAAACTCGACAAAAAAAAACCAAACCCCCGCGACCGCGCAGGTCGGACCACGTTGACACGTGCCCGCGCGGGTCGGCAAAGTCCGACCCACGGCGGCGCGGGTCGGACCAAGCCGACCCGCGCCCCCGTGGGTCAGCGGGCTGTTTCGCGTAGGTTTGTCCCCGAACACGTTTTTCGATGGTTTTGAGCGGTTTTCTCGGGATTTATCTGTTCCAGGGGTTTTTAACTGCCTAGATATCATCTACAAACATGGTTAGGCCGTTATTGACTGAAGATAAGGTAAAATCACTTATTTTTAATTAAAAACCCCCTCAACCGAAGCCTATAAATACAGGCATAGGGGCTCATTTCACGGGGCGGATTAATTATCAAGACAAGGAGGTGCTGCTGAGTTGGAGAGCAAGGGAGCATGAATTTCAGCAAGTGCTAGTGGGATCCCGGTGAATCCCGGCATAAAGAAGGAGCAATTCGAAGGATCTGAAGCCCGTTACCGTCCGTTCCTCGAGATTAGGCTTAGTCTTAATCTCGAGAAGAACTACTGATTTCGCTTGGTCGATTTCAGCGCTTTAAGCAAATACCTCCTTGGTGAGGTAGGAGCTCTACCGAATTTTTAGCAACCAGATCTGATCAAAGGTGGTCCACGGATAAACCCCGGCATAGGCGAAGACACCCACGCAAGCAGGAGACGATAAACGGATCTTGCGTTTATTTTTAAGAGAATTATATCTTTTATTTTTATTGTGTAAAGGTCTTATAAAAAGACCAATCTTTTTGAACTTATTGTAATGATCAAAGTTGTAATGAGTTATATAATGAAGAAAATAATTTTCGACGAAAACAACAAGCAATAGGCGATAAACACTTGTTGCTTGTTGTTTGAACGAGAATTGTAACTTTTTTTCATTGTGTAAAGGTCTTATAAAAAGACCGATTTTTTTTGAACTTGTTGTAACGATCGAAGTTGTAATGAGTTATACAATGAAGAAAATAATTTTCAACGAAAACAGACGCATGGGTCAAAGTGAACATATATCCGAATCTACGTATCCAATACATAGCTGCCCACCACATGTGTCCCGCTCAAACGCCAAACCAACGTTGAGAGTACCTCGAATGTATCTTAATATCTACCTCATAGTATCCCAATGACCCGGACCTGGGTCATGCATGTATTGTGAAACCATGCTAACTGCCTGTGATAAATTATGTCTCGTACATACTATAGTGTACAACAAACTTACCGATGCACTCGCATATGAAGTCTTCGATATCAACTCTCTATGTTCAACTGTCTTCGGTGAGAGGTTAGCTGAAAGCTTTAAATGGGCTTCCAGAGGTACACTACTGGCTTTGTCTCCATGGTCAGATTGAATCGCTGTAAAACCTTCTTCAAATAAGCCATATGTGTTAAATAAATTTTGCCCTTATCTCTGTCTCTATCGATCTCCATCCCCAAAATGTATTTTTCTTCACCCAAATCCTTCATCTCAAACTTGTTCGAAAGCTGAATCTTCAATCTATCTATCACGGATCTGAAAATAGAAGCAACCAATATATCATCAACATAAAGCAATAAGTATATGTGCGTACCTCCATGCAATTTGCGATAGTACACGTAAGGATCAAACTGGCTCCTAATGTACGAATGGCCGAGCATAAACCCATCAAATTGCCTAAACCACTATCTTGAAGATTGCTTCAACCCGTATAGCGATTTCTTCAACCTACAAACCAATTTCTCCTTTTCTACAGCTTGAAACCCCAATGACTGAGTCATATGAATTTCTTCAGTAAGATCACTATGAAGAAAAGCTATTTTCACTCCAATTGATCCAATTCTAATCCATAATGTGCCATCAAAGCTAGTAAGCTCTGAATCGAAGAGTGCTTCACTACCTAAGATAAGACTTCATTGTAGTCAATGCCTTCTTCCTGTGCATAGCCCTTTGCTACTAACCTAGCCTTGAACCTCACTAGAGTGACATGAATGCCCTCCCTCTTGGTATACTTCTATTTGTAACCAATTGTCATCCGCCCCTTTGGAAGTTCGACAAGCTCCCATATGTCGTTCTTCTGAAGAAACTACATCTCCTCTCATATAGTCTCCTTCCACAAATTAGCCTATGAACTCTACCCAGCCTCTCTGAATGTAGTAGGAACCACCTCATCGATATTCTCCACCGGAAGTGCATACTCAATCACTGTATTTGTATACATCACTAGCAACTGTATGTCTCTCCTAGGTCTCCGAACCATAATAGAATCCTGAACCTGAGCTGTTGGTCACTGATCCTTTTCTACTAAACTTGTATCCTCCAAATTATCACTATGCTCGCCTGGCATCACTTCAGTCAACACTCTAATGGATACGTTCCCATATGGACTTTGTGGAGCTACATCAATCTTCACTACCTATGAGGTCTCCCCTATCGGGTTGGTCTCCACCTGATGACAGCTGGAATACTTCAAGAGAGAAGCCTCATCAAAAGTGATGTCTCTACTCAGCATAATCTTCTTATCAAGTAGATTCCAAAGCTTGTATCGTTTAACACTACACTTGAATCCCACAAATATGGTCTTCCTAGCTCGGGGTTCTAATTTATCAGTATTCACATGATAAAATGTAGGGTACCCAAAAACCTTGAGCTAATCATAGTCATGTGTTGGCTCTCCCGACCACATCACCATAGGGGTTTTCCCCTCAATCGCAAATGAATACAACTTATTAATGAGGTGGCTCGCATATGAAAGTGCATCAGCCCAAAAAGTCTTATCCAAACTACTCTGCAATAACAAACATCAGACCTTCTCCAGTAAAGATTGATTCAACCTCTCTGTCACCCTATTCTGTTGTGATGTGTGATTGACTGTGAAGTGTCTCTCTATACCCTCATCTCGACATAACTACTGAAAGGGGTCTGAAGTGTACTCGCCACCATTGTCGGATCTTAACGCCTTGATCTTTCTCCCTGTCTACAGTTCTAATCTTCTCTTCCACTCCACAAACATATCTAGGACTTCACTTTTTTTCACATAGTATACATCCAACAATGCTTAGAGTAGTCATCCACAAACATGACGAACCAATATCAACTACCAAGTGATGCTGTCTTGGTGGGACCCTAAACATCTGTATGCATGTAGTCCAAGATATCGGTTATCCTATGAATGGCTATCCCAAACTTTATTTTAGTCTTCTTTCCAAGAACACAGTGCTCACAAAATTTAATTTTCCCATTCTTAGCTCCCTTCAATAGCCCATGCTTGTATAAAGCTTGCAGTGACTTTTTCACTGTGTGCCCCAATATGTAGTATCAAAGTCTGCTCGCATCTGCCTCTAAAACTACTGAAGCTACCTGGCTAATCTCGGTGTTTTCCTTCAGATAATAAAGATTCCTACTGCTGACCACCTTCATCACTACAAAAGATCCCTTAGTAACTTTTACTACAGCGTTCTCAAAAGTTACCTTGATTCCCTTTACCTCCAAAGCTCCAACAGAAATAAGATTCTTCTTTAGTTGAGGAACAAATCTTACTTCATTCAACTCTCGAACAACTCCGTCGTGCATCCAAATCCTAACGGTATCTATCCCACAAATATCACAGAACTAATCGTTTTCCATGACCACCACACCCCCATCGAGTTTCTTGAAAGATGTAAAACAATCGCTCCGGGGAGTCACATGATAAGTAGCGTAAGAATCTAGCATCCAATCTAATGCATCCTCATGGTTAACCTCTGGAGTTATCAATAAGGAAAAGCATGAATCATCTGAATCATCACCACCTTTAGCGACATTCACCTTGCTGGCCTTCGACCTCTTCTTCTTGCTATTCTCCCTCTCTTTGAGCTTCGGGCAATCTCTCTTCCAATGTCCTTGTTCTCTGCAAAAGACACACTGGTTCTTTGAAATCTGGTAGTGGCCTCTAAACTTTCACCTGCCTCAATTACCACATCTTAGAAGAGGACTCCTTCCTATCATCTACAAGGCCTCTCATCTACAAGTCACTTCACTATACGTCATGGAAGATCTACCGTTCAACAAAGTGAGCACGAATGTATCATACTCCTCATCGGGTAAGGAGCCTAACAAAATAATCGCTTTGTACTCATCCGATTACCAAAAATCCTGTGAGTGTTGTGATTATATATTCCAAATGGAATAAGAAATTATAATAATAAAAAATGCACTAAACAGAAGACTTTATTTTTATTAATAAAGTTGAATCAAAAGGAGATACAAGAGAAGGTGTTATCAATCGAGAGGGAGCTTGCGACTACAAATTTTTTGTTCTAATCTAGAGAGTTCCTCTGCATAGGCATGCTCAAGTTCAATCTGTAAGTTAGCTTTGACGAAGTCCTCAGTGGCAGTTAGGGTCTGCGCAGCCTCTTCCTCCATCTTGGCTAACTTCTTTCTTGAGAGCTCTAGTTTCCCAAGCACCTTAGCTCGAGCCCATTCCGCACCAACCATCTCCAGTTCCAGGATAGCCTGAGCCTCCTTGATCGCCTTAAGCTCCTGTTTAAGTTGGCTATCTTTGCACGACCCAACTCAAGAGAAGAGTACAAATCCCGGTGGATTTCTAGCTTACTAGCAAAGACTAACTCCATTTGTTTTAAGTGATTCCGTTGTGCTTGAAGCATAAGGTCAGTAGATGCCCGCGTGTCATGCTATGCTTTCAATCGGGACTCCATCCGAGCAACTGCATATGAGGAGGCACCTGCAGCCCGAAGCTCCTGCAACCTTTGAAACTCATGCTCCATCATGACAAAGTCTGCGGTAATAGAATATGCCAAGTCCGAATATCCTTCGTCTCTGATTACCTTCACTTGACCATCAAGAGATCGCCTAAATGGGTCGAAGGAAAAATCCTTTGTGAAGGTTCTTGTCAATCATCGCACCCATGAAGAAAATAAAATTGTGGCGTTGCAAGAAATATATAGCCATATCTGGATCATTATCTAATATCAATGTCATAATTTAACCGTACAGAGATGACAAAAGCTCTGTAGGAAAAGAGGGGAAATCAGTATTCTAAAGAGCAAGATCAATGTTCAAAATCTCAAGGCAAATCACGGGATAGAGCTTACCGACGCAGACATAGGATCCTTCAGCTTGGCGCTCTACACTTAGTCCCGCTGACCCAACCTCATGAATAGTTGAAATTGTTGCAGATATAACAATCGTGGGTATACCAGCTTCTTCGGTTAGCCTCGTGACTAGAGCAATGGGACTAGCCCCTGTAATCGTGGCAGCTTCCGTAGACATTGGATCTAAGGGAATAGTGACTTGAGGCTGAAGAACGGATGGTTGAGCTTCAATAATGGCTCCTTCTAACATCAAGAAATCTAAATCCTCGGGCTAGTCCGAAAACCCGATAATTATAGCCGTATCAGCTCCAGTGGCTGGTCCTACAATCAAAACTCCTATGTGGTTAAGAAAGAGCTAACAAATGAATAACAGTGATGTCAGAATAAGATTCATACTGCAGATGAACCAGCCTCAATGGTTGGTCCTACGGCTTCATGACGAGCTTGCTCCAATAACATATCGAGAAGCAATTCATGATCATCTTCGGTGAAATTCGTCACTTGATCAAGGGAATTCTCATCAAAATCCTTGATATTAATGTTATGAAGGGCCTCCTCCATGATGGGCTCTTCCAACGCGACGTCTACAGAAAACCTGAGTATTAAGTACAAAGAAGGAAAGTGGAATTCACGACAAGTGAGAATCAGATTTATCTTCATCAGCTCCAACAGGTTCCACGGCCCCGAGGCTCATGCTCGCTCCCTTCAATTTTTCTAAAAGAGAATGAAGCGCATAAGCGATTAATGGGGGCACAGATTCTGAATCGCCCAACTCTCTTAACTGCCACCTGAATGAGGCATTATCTGTTTTAGATATACTTGGACTTGAAGTTCTTGCAGTGGTGTCAGTGGGCGAGTCGAATCAAACCTCGGCATCCCCTCTAACTTTAGGGTCATGAGCCTCTTCACCCATGGCCTCACACATCTGTTGCGTGAAGCCTAATCTCTCGGAATGAGTAAAACCGGGAGAAGAAGGATCGTATGGAAGCTCACCCTCTTCAAGACTCCCTGCAGATCGACAATGAAATATATATTCAGCAAATCACTTGCCTGAAGTACGAAAACTAACAAGGTGAGATGTTACCTTCTTCTAGAATATCGGTGAGCGGCTCCCCCTCAAAAGTCGATAACTCAGTACGTGGCTTGCACACCACCTTCTTTCGCTTCGCAGGTCGAGCCTCCTCGAAGCGACAGGTCTTTCCTATCTAAACTTAGTGTGCAACTCGACCCTTGGGGGAACCTGAGATAAAGATCGGGATCTCATCCGATGGAGGAGTATGGGTTCTTCTTCTTCTTCTTCTTCTTCTTCTTCTTCTTCTTCTTCTTCTTC
>BQKN01001009.1:620825-630981 GCA_022839385.1 Asparagus kiusianus
CTTCTTCTTCTTCTTCTTCTTCTTCTTCTTCTTCTTCTTCTTCTTCTGCAGCTCCACCTAGAAGGTCAACCGTCATTTGTTAGGATAAGTAAATAGGATCTTCTGCCTCGACTTCTTTGGAGCTGTTGGAGACTTAGGCAAATCAGATTGGCGAGTTCGACTAGTGATAGCCGGACTCATAAACCATACTAGAAGAAAGAGGTCGGTAGACGTGTCTCAAGTTCTTCTTCTGTGCCTCCAACTCTTGTGCCTCCAACTCCAGCTACATCTTCTTCGGAGGTTTCATCTTCATCAGTGGGGAGGACCACCTCTTCCTCCTCAACTACTTATTTACCCCTGTCGGAAGGTCCAACAGGCTCTTTCCCCCTCCTCCTTGAGAGCACAGTCTCTCAGACAATATTGGCATCGATCCGACCTTCTTCTTCTGCTTCTAACTCTGAGAGCCACTTCAGCTTGGTGGGCGCATTGGTAGTAATCAACCATTTGTAATAGAGAAATGTAAGTTGCAACGGATGCTCTGTAGCTGGAAGATTAAAGATAGTGCCAATGCAACCCACCATGCTCCAAAGCCATGCCCATGCACCATCTTTGAGTCCGCCTTGAGTCCTCAGTTGCCTGTTTGGGTTCCTGACATACATTTGGTCGTAACCGAACTAAAGAAAGAACCGACAAGGAAGATAGGGCTCTATATGATAATGGTTCTTCACTCGGAAGATAAGGTAGTCAGGCCTGATTTTCATCAACTACCCAAAGCAGCCCACGTCGAGAGCAATTCAACCCGTTCTCGACCTTTTCTCATCGATCAACAATTCGTCGTATTGACTAGAGCTGGAGGATTGCGGGAAGTACTTGAAGAACTCCCAGCACTTGTGAATTTGAAGCTGTTGCTTCACCTCGAGGAATTGTCGTGCTTCCCATTTGTAATCTTCCAACAGCTACAAGAGCGGAATGGAGGGATCCGCAATATTCAGAGCCGACATCAAGTTAGGGCGATGAATGACGAGCCACACCATCAGATAAGTATAAGGTAGCTCGACTTTGGCAGTAGGGATCTTGGTCGTTGGCTTGTTTCCCTCCTACGTGAAGCCAGTGACTAAGTGCCAGAGCCCGCAGTGTATATCGACGACTATCGCCGGAAGTAAAGAGAGATTTTTCTCGTAAGCAAGCTGGACGGCTGGGAAGAGGACCTCTATTAGCAACACGTCAGAGAACTAGTGTGACACGATGCACTTCTTCAACCAAATAGCGAGTCAGACTTCCAAGAGAGTCATAGGCTGAACTCGCTTCTGTGCATGCCATAGGAATATCTAGAATTTAGTCTCCCTCGGGAACTTTCCCTCAGCAGTAAGAGTGGTATAGGATTGAGCGCCAATCTTCTCAATCAGTTTGTTGATTTCTGAGGGAGTCAAAGGCACCAACTAACAAACCGCCTTGCTAGATTGGTCCTCCAGGTGCTTGAACAAATAATCTGTAAATTTCTTCAAGCTAAGCTGTGGAAACTTCTTCTTGGCCTTGATATCGACACCAGCTAAGTCTGTCTGGTAATAACACATGAGCTCCCACAACGTGTCGTATCTAGCGGGGTTGATCAGCTTCAGTTGGCTCAACTGCTGGTTGATGGGAAAATATTCCTGGTATGGAACGTCGTTCATCGGTAGACCCGAGACCTTCTGCATCTCATGTAGAGCTAACCCCAACTCCCCATTCTTGGTCAAGAAGGTGTTGGTGTCCGGGTTGTAGAGTTCTAGCAACACAAAGAAGTGATGAACACTGATGGGTAACACGTACATACTGGCGCAGATGGGTGCGTATAATCCATTATCAATCAGCTCCGCTCTAACGCCTTAAGAGCTTAAACAGTGTAGACTCTGGTTACGTATGAGTATAAACTGTGTTACGCCGCAACAAAGGTCAACGCCGGTCAACGATTCGACAGCTTCGCCAAAATCATGTTCAGGATAATTTTATGCCAAAATTTTTCTGGGGAATTCAATCATGATTCAGATACAAACTCACGACGAAGATGATCAGTTTAACATCGACTCAACGACACGAGCAAATTCTGGTATCAACGCACCAGTTTCAGTTCAAGATTTTGATAATAGTCAAGCGATAAACGCAGCACCAGAAATATTTTAGACTATTCGAAAAAATACTGAATAGACTAAAAGTTGAAGAAGTTAAAAAACTGAAGACACTCACAGGTCCTTTTCACGCAATCTCCTCGACAAAATACTGAAGGGATTGAAGGTAGGGTCTATCTTGTCCAAAGTGTTCCAGACTCCTCGATAAAATACTGAGGAGGCTGAAAACTTTGGAGGGGATATATGTAGGCGTCAAAAATTAGCTATAGGTTTTTGTATGCAGCTCAAGGCGAAGAGAAGATAAAGAACGTCGTTATCTAAGTTAGAGAGCATCGTCCGATACGAAGATGAAGCGACGAAACAACAAAGCGATTAACCGACGAGACGATGGAGCGACGAAACGACAAAAACGACAAGGCTCGAAATCCGAGGTAATCAGAGGTGTCCCGAATCCCAGACACCATAGTGTGTCTCGCAATTCGAGACACAAAAGGGTGTCTCACACAGGGAGACTCACAAAATGTGTTTTTCGATGTTTTCTCAGGATTCGTGCGGTCCACTGGCTTCCTAATTGCCTTGGGAACGTCTGTAGGCGTATAAAATTGCCTATAGGTCCCACAACACAGCTCGACACGGTGATTCGACAAATCAACGAACCATCGAGTGACGAAGTGGACTAACGAGGCTAACGAACCGCACGCCAACAATCCATTTAGCACGCGGAATGAAGCCAACGGTTCGAGGAGTCAACGAGTCATCTAAACAAATGCAGACTCGGACGAATCGTGATCGAATCGAAATCAAGCTTCGGATTCGAACTCAAAAGTGGGTTTACTACCTAATCAGGAATCGGATCAACAAATCAAATTCGAACAAGTCAACCACACAACCAAATCAAAGTCCAAATCAACAACGAATCGGAACCCGAACGACGAAACCCGAACGACGGACGAAACGGACAACACCCGGGGAACTCGGCCGAAACCGAGCCACCCCAAGGTGGCTCGGCCCAAGCCGAGCCACCCTGAGGTGGCTCGGTGGCCGAGCCACCCATGGGTGGCTCGGCCATGGCCGAGCCACCCAGGGGTGGCTAGGCACAGAACTGTGCAAATGCACAGTTCTGAGTGCCTATAAATAGGCGTTGTGCTCATTTGGTTCAGGGGTTGGATTTTGGAGGAGGCGAAGCCCTGCTGGATTGAAGACTCAGATCTAAAAAAGATCTCAACTTTGAAGGCTTGGACTTCCAGATCCGGTGCTCGGCGATCGTCAACGTCAAATAAGGCAGGAGTTCGAGAGAATCGGATCTGAGATCTACACGATCATACTCCGGATCTAAGCTTGGTTCTTAGATCCCGAGCATTGAGCGGTTGTTTCCTTGGTGAAACAATCCCTCCCGGCTATTATTCCCTTGGTGGAATAGTACCCGTCATATCGTGTAGATCCGACCAGATCGAGATCACGCGGTGGTCCACGGATTAACCCCGGTGCAGGCAAAGAACCCACCAAAGCGAGTGACCGCATAACAGGAGCTCGCGATTCGTTCGACAAAGAAGGAAACAAGTTGTAATTTTTCTTTATTTGTATTTTGATTTTCATTGTAACCGGCTCTTATAAAAAGACCGGATCTTTGTAACTCGATAAACGATTATTAAAGTGTACAATGATATCAACAATGAAGAAAGAAACAAATTTTCCCGCGAACAATCTGGCGACCACAGTGGGAGCCACCGGTCTCGCTGCCGAGATCGGAGCGTCGCAGCCGCGGATCTTGATCCCGGTCGTGGAGGAGGTCGAGTACGAGTTCGACCAGCAGAAGTTCGAGGAGTACGTGTCCTCGTCCGGATCAACCTCCCCCCGCAAGTCCAAGAAGTTCTCCTCCAGGAGAAAAATTCGTTGGTATGAAGATGTCGAAAACACCAACGAAGATCTCGCCCCGCTGGATGCCGAAGCTGTATTGGGTGAGATCTCTCCAACTTCCAACCAGGTCAGATCTACTCTGGCCGAATCTTCCGTTGCCGAGGGCGTGGTGACTCTCTCAAAGAGAGCCCGCCAAAGGCAACGTCAACGCCTCACGAAACAATTCGCAAAGGCAATGGAGTCTGTACACGGAGTCCGCTACAAGGTAGAGCTGAAAAACAGAAGAGGCAAACAGCCTCAACAACAGATGAACGGCGGCTCTTCCAAGCCACTAACAACGGAATGGGCCCGTGTCAAACGGAACCGTTCAACGCTGGAGGAGCGCATTCGCAAGCGTCGCGCACTATCAGCGTAGGCACGGGCTCAAGCTGAAGAAGCCCATAGAAAGCTTCAGAAGGAGGTGACGAAGAAACCGCCACCAACCCGCAAAGTGTGGAGGCCGAAATCTGAAACGGCGATTCAGGTTAAGGCACAATCGTTACAGCCTTCGAAGCAGGTTCAATCTCCGGCGAGCCAACTCAAATCGCCGATGATCCCTACAATTGCTCCGGGAGATCCTGCGGAACCATCCCGAAGAAAGAGGTCAATTTTGGAACGCCTCGGTCCAATCCCCGATGAAAGAGGCAAAGCTCCAGTTCAAGAGCGTTTGGGCCCGATGAAGAAGCCCCGAATGAATCAACATGCTGGGGGTCGTTGTCACTTTCAGCATGACGAGGAGTTCAAGGCTGCTGCGCGCGTCAATTTGCGCATCGAAGTCCAGAAGCTCGTCGAAGATTCACGCCCACAAAGGCGCGTTTCGAGACGCGTAACCTTTGAAAGCCCAAAGAAGGCGATTCATCCTCAGAAGGAAACGTTGTCGTCCGATGACGATGACGTTATACCTGAGAGATCGTGCCAACACGTGATAGGTTGCTCCGACTTTCATACGGACGAGCTGTACTATCGTGCTGGGGGTACGAACAGAGCCAGAAAGAGAAGTCCTCGTAAGCTCGAGACTCAGTGCCCCTGTTCCAAACTCATTAGGGTGGTACTGTCTGAGTGCAACTGCATCAAGGCAGTCCCTGAGAGAGTCTCCGTGTTTGAAAGGCTCAGCACTGAAACGCCAAAGCCAAGGCCTAGGCGTTTCCGACGAAGGAGAGCGGTGGTTGAAGATGGAGAATTTCCAAGGGTCACCGCTAATATGACCAACAAGGGGACACTGGCACGGGATGATCTCGAGTCGATTCTGAATGCATCCCGGCGTCTAACCCGTTTATAGTCCGGAGCCATCTCACGAAGGACGTATGGCAGGGTTCGGACAAGATTACCTTCAGAAGATGAGGAATCGGATGCTTGCTCTGCGGTTGCATCCGACAACACTGTATCCAGTGAAGGAGAACCCCGCGAGTCATTCATGATAAGCGCGGAACAAGTGGCCAAGATGCTCGAAGAAGCCATGGCCAAACAACAGGAGAGCTTCAGGCTCGAGATGCAGATGGCCATGCAGACTATGAAAGAGATGCATGACCAACAACTCCAGGCACTGAGGAACCAACAAGGCGAACCAAGTCGTCATAACCAGAACAATCTGGAAGATGAGGACACAGGTGCAAATGAAACTCATAATGCCAATGACCCTCCCATCAACGCAGGGGGTGGTAATGAGGATGCCAACGAAGATACAAGTGAAAACTTGAAGATCAAAAGCCTCAAGAGAAAAATCAATACCTTGATGTCCGCTCAAGAGGTGAAGAAAACGGGCATTCCTTGTCCATACCCAAGGGAGTGGGAATCAATCCCCTATCCGGCGAAGTTTAGTCTAATCAACTTCACGCCGTTCGATGGGAAAGGTTCCCCCACTCAGCATTTGATTTATTTCAAATCGTACCTGGGTGTTATCTCCGGCAATGAGCCTCTGATGGTGCGGTCATTCGTTGGCACTCTTCGCGGAGCCGCCTTCGATTGGTATCGCCGCCTCAAGCCAGGAAGCGTGCATAGCTGGGATGACATGGAGACAAAATTCCTCGCTAACTTCTTCGACGACGACACCGAGATATCCATCGGAACGTTGCTCGACGAGAAACAAAAGAACGGGGAATCGGTCGAAACCTTCGTCAAGAGGTTCCGGAACAAAGCGTTGAATTGCCGGGATCCAATCACTGAGGAATTCATCCTCCAAACTTGCCACAACAACCTCGCATTGGACGTGTTGGAAGCAATAGGGACAGCATCGTCCAATACTTGGAAAGACTTGAAGGTCCGAGAGGAACAAGCCGAACGCTTCCTCCGAAGGAAGAAGGCCGAGAGGGGTCAATCGACGACGAATCCTCCGAACTCGAACTTCGCCTCCCGTGGTAAGGGCAAGACACCTGCAGCAGCTGTTGATGCCAATCAAACGTCACAACAGCAGTCCCGGAGACAGCAGAAGACTTCGGATCAGAGGTCTCAAAAAGAGTACTCCTTCAAAGATGAGGATGTTCCAGCCATCTTCGAATCGCTCCTTAAAAACAACAAGATCAAGCTCCCACCGATCACGAATCAGGAGGAAGCTGACAACACTGCGGATCCGAAGTACTACGCATACCACAGGAGGATCCTTCATCCTACCAAGGCCTGCTTTACTCTAAAGAATAGTATCCAGACCTTGGTTGAAGCCGGCGTCATAACGCTGGAGTAAGCCAGTCAAGAATGGCGAGACTCCAGTGGGTGCACGAGTATAAACTGTATCCCCTAACTCCGACCGGTATATGAGTATAAACTGCTTCCTGACACTCCAAAAAGTATACGAGTATAAACTACTTCTTAATACTCCAATAGATATATGAGTCTAAACTATTTCCTTTCTTCCACGGGAAGTTCCTGGAGAGTGCCGTGTGTGGTACTCTTAAGGATAACCCGATCGTGCACCCAGTTTTGTAAAGAAAGCTGGGGGTCGATAATTCATGTAACGGGAAGTTCCCGGAAGAATGTTAAATATAATATTCTTAGGGATAACCCGATCATTATGAATAAAGTGATAAACACTAAACACTCTTGAAATCACTGATGAATTGTCAGAACCCCGTTTTTGTTAAGTCTTTATCACTTAACATCAGAAACCCCCTTTGAGTAATTTGTACGAACCAACATCTTACAGTAATTTGTACTCTTACTCTCCTTTTTCGCTTGGTCAAACCTTCCTACAGTTAGGGCCAAAACCAAAATCCCCTCTCGATTCCTTCAATGAACGAGAGACCCACAAATCGAGCGATCAAACCTTCTTACAGTTAGGATCGTTTTAAACCCCCCACTTGGTCAAACCTTCCTACAGTTAGGACCACAACCAAAATCCCCTCTCGATTCCTCCAACGAACGAGAGGTCCACTTTCAAATCGAGTGATCAAACCTTCCTACAGTTAGGGTCATCTCAAACTCCCGCTTGGTCAAACCTTCCTACAGTTAGGACCAAAACCACAATTCACTCTCGATAAATAAGAAATTCATCTTTAGTTCGATAATCAAACCTTCCAACAGTTAGGGTTATCCGAATCTCTTCGATTCTCGGAGTGGAGATCCCACTCTTAGTTTCACCTTTCCGGATTCTGGGGGTGGAGATCCCACCTCGAGTCTCCTTTTCAAATTGGGAATAGAATATAAAATTCTTCCTTCCCCACACTAACCTTTTCCAAGAGTTTATCAATCTTGGATTCATCCTAGGAAGTTTATCCCGAATCCTAAGCAGGGATAAGTCTGCGCCTAACACGCGCTGCCGGTTTAGTCTTTTTCCGATTGAAAAAGACATCAGGGTCTAAACCTGGGGAATTTTATCCCGAAGCCTAAGTAGGGATAAGCCAACGTCTAATACACGTTGCTGGGTAGCCTATTCCCACAACAATGGCGAAGTCTACATATTCGAAGTTGTAGCACAAAGTCTAAGGGAGTTCATTCCTTTAGCACAACGTCACATGCGGAACGGACTAAAACAATCCGCATGCTAGCCCGACTCAAACGGTAGTCGATAAAGGCTAATCAAATCCGTTTAAGGCTGAGGGTTAGCCAAAAATTCTAAAGTCAACGTCTAACACGCGTCGCCGGGTAACCTATTCCCGTAACAAATGGTAAAGTCTATGTATTCAACATCATAGCACAAAGTCTAAAGGAGTTCATTCCTTTAGCACAACGTCACGTGCGGAACGGATTTAAACAATCCGCATGTAAGCCCGATTCAAACGGTAATCGGTAAGAGCATGTCAAATCCGTTGAAGGCTGAGGATTTGCCAAAAATCCTAAGTCAACGTCTCATACACGTTGCTGTTTAGTCTTTTCACATGAGAAAGACGAAGTCTACGTATTCAATATCGTAGCACTAAAAGGGTTAACTCTTTTAGCTTAACGTCACATGCGGAACGGACTTAAACAATCCGCATGCTAGCCCGACTCAAACGGTAGTCAGTAAAGGCTTATCAAATCCGTTGATGGCTGAGAATTTGCCAAAAATTCTATAAGTACGAGTCATTGACGCATCAATTCTATGGGTTGGTCTCGTGACTCGAGTAGCCGCCACGCTCCAATTCCTTAAGAGCTTAAACTATGTATACTCCAGCAGACGTACGAGTATAAACTGTGTCAAACGTCGAACAGCGCATTACAATGAAGCCTGGACGCCGGACAACGCGTCGCAATGAAACTCAAACGCCGGACGACACCGTCAATTGATGATCAGTTCTATGTTGAAGCAACCAACTCGAGCTAAAAAATCAAGAAATCAAGAATCGACTTCAAGTTCAAATTCCAACAACGGTCAGACAATAAATGCAGCACCGGAACCCTTACAGACGTTCGACAAAGCACCGAATAGCCTGAAGGAATTGAAGGAATCCAGAACAGAAGTCATTCCAAAGTCCCGTTACACCGACTGAAGGTTGGGACAATCACATCCAAAGTATTCCGGACTCTTCTATAAAAGAACGAGGCTGAAATACTTTGGAGGGAGTATCTGTAGGCGTATAAAATTGCCTATAGGTCCCACAACACAGCTCGACACGGTGATTCGACAAATCAACGAACCATCGAGTGACGAAGTGGACTAACGAGGCTAACGAACCGCACGCCAACAATCCATTTAGCACGCGGAATGAAGCCAACGGTTCGAGGAGTCAACGAGTCATCTAAACAAATGCAGACTCGGACGAATCGTGATCGAATCGAAATCAAGCTTCGGATTCGAACTCAAAAGTGGGTTTACTGCCTAATCAGGAATCGGATCAACAAATCAAATCCGAACAAGTCAACCACACAACCGAATCAAAGTCCAAATCAACAACAAATCGGAACCCGAACGACGGAACCCGAACGACGGACGAAACGGACAACACCCGGGGAACTCGGCCGAAACCGAGCCACCCTAAGGTGGCTCGGCCCAAGCTGAGCCACCCTGAGGTGGCTCGGCTAAGGCCGAGCCACCCATGGGTGGCTCGGCCATGGCCGAGCCACCCAGGGGTGGCTAGGCACAGAACTATGCAAATGCATAGTTCTGAGTGCCTATAAATAGGCCTTGTGCTCATTTGGTTCAGGGGTTGGATTTTGGAGGAGGCGAAGCCCTGCTGGATTGAAGACTCAGATCTAAAAAAGATCTCAACTTTGAAGGCTTGGACTTCCAGATCCGGTGCTCGGCGATCGTCAACGTCAAATAAGGCAGGAGTTCGAGAGAATCGGATCTGAGATCTACACGATCATACTCCGGATCTAAGCTTGGTTCTTAGATCCCGAGCATCGAGCGGTTGTTTCCTTGGTGAAACAATCCCTCCCGGCTATTATTCCCTTGGTGGAATAGTACCCGTCATATCGTGTAGATCCGACTGGATCGAGATCACGCGGTGGTCCACGGATTAACCCCGGTGCAGGCAAAGAACCCACCAAAGCGAGTGACCGCATAACAGGAGCTCGCGATTCGTTCGACAAAGAAGGAAACAAGTTGTAATTTTTCTTTATTTGTATTTTGATTTTCATTGTAACCGGCTCTTATAAAAAGACCGGATCTTTGTAACTCGATAAACGATTATTAAAGTGTACAATGATATCAACAATGAAGAAAGCAACAAATTTTCCCGCGAACAACGTCCTCAAACACGGGAAAGTCATTACTAAATGAAGATGCACCCAAATCACTAATTCTTATCCTTAAACATGGCGTCTGA
>BQKN01001009.1:639134-682745 GCA_022839385.1 Asparagus kiusianus
CGCCTGGCGAGACAGTAAAGTCTGTCTCGCCTGGCGAGACAGTAAAGACTGTCTCGCCTGGCGAGACAGTAAAGACTGTCTCGCTGGCGAGACAACCCAAACTTGTGTTCTTTTTTTGGTATTTTGGATGTCTTCTTCCAGAGCTGAGTTTAGATATCTTTCAGCATTTTTTGACGCCTACACGCACGAAGCACATCGACGTCAAATTCCACTTTGTACGTGATGTTTTGGACGATGGAGACCTCATATTAGAGAAGGTCCACACGAATGACAACCCTGCAGATATGTTGACCAAAGTTGTTTCAGGAGTGAAATTTGGTCATTGTTTGAAGCTTTTGAACATCCTTCAGTGCTGAGGCCTTTGGAGGCCATTTGGGTAAACTACGTTCGACTTGATTCCTTGGGCAAGAGGATACGTAGGTAGTCTTTCAGATGCAGCCGGTTTGATCAGTTGATTCAGATGGGGGGAGAGATCGCGTTTCAGCTCTAGATTGGTTCCTTGACTTGTTGAGGGACTATTGGATGATTTGGTGTCGGCTCAGTTTTTCGTGAAAACATTCGCCGAGCTGGAGAATTGAAGAATTATAGGAAAACAGCAAAGGAATCTGCCAGGCAGACTGGCGGTCGACCGGTGCGGTCGACCGCGAACGTGCACGAAGGGTACTAGGTTTCGGAATTGCTGGCGGTCGACCGACGCGATCGACCGCGGTCGACCGCGGTCGACTGTAAGTGTTTTTTGCTCTCGGGACTGAGATTCGGTCGACCGCACCGGTCGATCGCGAGACCTGCGCGGTCGACCGCCGCGGTCGACCGACGATGGACTGGGCTGGGCCTTTCGGTTTTTGACCCGTTTCGTTTCTGAGTTGTATATAACTCAAATCCTGATTGTTTAGGGTTAATGAAAGGACGAATTTGAGCAGTCTTTGAGAGAGAATAGTTGCATCCAATTGTGGGAGAGTTGAGAGAGATCAAGAGCTTTGCTTTAGGGTTTGGTCTGAGAGATTTGTAACTCTACTTGTATTCTCTGATTTCTAATAGTAAGAACTCCCCCCTCCTTGCCCCGTGGACGTAGGCAACTTGCCGAACCACGTAAATCTCTTGTTCTTACTGTGATTGTGGTTTGCATATTAGTTGTGGTTAGTTCGAGTTAATTGTTCGTGTTGCCCGAGAAAGCTTCCGCCGCACGCAACACGAAGTCCAGAAGCAGGTGAGCTTCTGATAGGCAGAACTTGAGCAGGCGAGCTAGCGAGTTGTAGGCGAGCGGGGGTGCGACCCACGCAGGTGAGTTCGGAGGGATAGGCTAGCGACAGCTTGTCGCTAGCTGGCCCTAGGGTTTCCTTATAAAAGGGAAACCCAGAGCTCCTCCCCTCAGTTGCTTCTCCCCATTTTTCGGCGGCGGACTCAAAAAACGCAGCGGTGTTTTTTCTTCTTCTCCTCTCGTGATTTTTCCTAGCTCTCAGATTGTTGAGGGGAATTTATTGTGGGGGAATATTCTCTATTTAAAAAATAATTAAATAGGGGTATTTGAGAGAGAGAGAGAGAGAGAAATTAATACTATAGCTATAGTAGTAATTTGTATTTATTGAGAGATCTCAAGTTTGAGATTTGCTTTGCTTTGTAATTTCTTGTTGGTTAATAAGAAATTTACTGTGTGACTCCCGAGGACGTAGGAAGTTACCGAACCTCGTTAAATCTTGGTGTATTTTCTCTATATTGTATTTCTACTGTTTTAGGAGTTTCGGCGTAAAATTCCTAACAACAACTCGGGATCTACATGAGATTAACCCTATAATTATTTGTACAAATAGTTTGAAAGAGAAGAACATAGTGTCTCTATACATTCACTCCATAGTGCCGACTATATTACTTGCTTCCGTTAGTGACTCCTCAGTCAAGAATTATAGGTGGTGATGCCCGGGCCCGCGTCATCGTCGTCTGCGGTAGGTGAGTCCCGACTTTTTAACCCGAAATTGTCAGCCACCATCCCCGGCATCCTCACTTACCTTAGAGCCCCACATAACATCATTTATGGGTCCCACGACAAAATCAAAGGGGTCATTCGAGTGGGCGCAGTTCAAACCTTTTCCAGTATGTCCACGTGGCTCAAAACCAATGGATAGGTAGAATGGATCGGATACAATCGGGGTATGATACTCACCCTATGCGTATCCAGTTAGGGGTAAGGTTCAAGTTAAGTAGAGCTCACAGTCACAGCCCACATCCATCAAAACCAAAACGCAAATACAAGTCGTACAAATAGTGTTTGATCGCAAAGGCATCATCGTAGTTGGGGTGATAGTGCGAGGTCAGAGAGGGGAGTTCTTCGCAGAGAGCTCCACTTTAATTTATTTTATTATAAAATTTTTAATTTCTTAATTTTGGCTATTTGAGGGGGACACGAACATATATACGCATCTCTCCGAGAATCTTTGAAATTTCGCATTCCAAGCCGATTTCTATGCGGTAATTTTTGAGAGAGATGTCGTGCAAATGATAGTTGATGTTAAAGGAAACATAGCGATGTTATCCCCTATTGATCATATCGTGGATGACGCAAGGAGACAACGTGATCTACTTACGCAATATAACTTGTGAAAGGTTAGATTGTTCTTGACGGCTCAGATACGTCTTAAAAATCCTATCGACTTTACTGTTAGTGCTTTGCAATTTGATTCTAAGTTCAACCTCAATATAGACCGATGGAAAGCATATTCCACTTAAATGAAAAGCTAAGAGTAGACTCTTCATCATCAAAATTGGTCTCAAAATTCATTAATGTAAAGATCAAGATAGTTTCAAGCAATACTGAGACATCGAATATATATATCTAAATATAGGTTCGTAAAATACTCGGATACAGATACATACGCCAATATTTGCATTTTCCATCTCAATTCCCCAAACCCATAACCCAAAATCCACCAAATCAAGTGACATTTCCGCAACGTCATCACCCACCACCCGGTCGGGGGTAGGTAAAAACAAACCGGCCGGGTCAAATCCGGTTCAATCCTATTGCGCGAGGAACGGACATTTTGTTAGGTGACTGCAAAAACAATTGTCCTAGTCAACCACTCAACCCCCCCTCTCCCTCTCTCACCAACCCCATTATCCTCCCAATTCCCATTCCTACCCCCAAACAAATCCCATAATCCCCTCCATCTCCCCAACCAGCCTCACCAACCTTCTCCTCACCAGTATATTACGTTCTCCTCCCCTTCCTTCTCACTTCAGGGAAGAGTTTGTTCACCCACACAAACACAAACACAAACACAAACACAAACGCTCAAACACAAAAACTCTTCTCCATCATCAAAATGGGCTCCATTCCATCGGAGAAAGAAACCATCTTCCGATCAAAGCTCCCCGACATCGAAATCCCCGACCACCTCCCCCTCCACTCCTACTGCTTCCAACACCTCAACGACCACGCGTCCCGCACGTGCATCATCGACGGTACGACCGGAAAGATCTTCACCTACGCCGACGTCCATGTCATCTCCCGCCGCGTCGCCGCGGGGCTCCTCCGCCTTGGCGTCAGCCAGGGTGACGTCATCATGCTCCTCCTCCCGAATAGCCCTGAATTCGCCTTCTCTTTCCTCGGCGCTTCTTTCATCGGCGCCATGTCGACCACCGCCAACCCCTTCTACACTCCCGCCGAGATCCACAAGCAAGCCATGGCCGCAGGCGCCAAGCTCATAATAACAGAATCGGCCTACGTCAGCAAAGTAAGGGACTTCAATGTGAAAATGGTGGTGATCGACGACGCAGTTCCGGAGAACTGCACTCACTTCTCGGAACTGACTTCCGCCGACGAGAACTCCCTTCCGGAAGTCGACATAAAACCCGACGACGTCGTCGCGTTACCCTACTCCTCAGGCACAACGGGACTGCCTAAAGGAGTGATGCTGACTCACCGAGGATTGGTCACTAGTGTTGCTCAGCAAGTGGACGGAGAAAACCCTAATCTTTATTTCAAGAATGATGATGTGATTCTATGCGTGCTGCCGTTGTTTCATATATACTCGTTGAACTCGGTGTTGCTTTGTGCGCTGAGGGCGGGGGCGTCGATTTTGGTGATGAGGAAGTTTGAGATTGTGAAGTTGATGGAGCTTGTGGAGAGGTATAAGGTGACGATAGCGCCGTTTGTGCCGCCGATCGTGGTGGAGATGGCGAAGAGTCCGGCGGTGGAGAGGTACGATTTGTCGACGGTGAGGATGATTATGTCCGGTGCAGCACCGATGGGGAAGGAGTTGGAGGAGAAGATGAGGGAGAAGATGCCTAATGCTAAGCTTGGACAGGTAAATTTAATTAATTATTTGGAATTATTTTAAATATAAATTTTATCATAAATATGATATGCAAGCAGTATGTTCTGAAGAGGACATCTAAAAGGATAGTATGTTGGGTGTTTTGAAGAAAAAAATATACTTATCTGAGCAATTTAAATATTTTTAATTTAATAATATTTTTTAATTTTTACAGATTTCAAAAGAAAATTCAAGAAAATGTAACGTATAGTATAGTAGATTTGGTTTATGACTTGGTTGGTTTTGTTTGGTTTGTTCTTAGGTTTTGGTAGTTATATAGTTGGTCTATTTTAGGTTTATAGTGCCATTAGGAGACATTTTATTGGTTATGATTAAACAAAATTTGAAACCTATCACGAATCACAAGATAGATTTAATAACAAATTTTGAAACCTATCACGAATCACAAGATAGATTTAATAAGGGGAAAAAAATCTAAATAAACTTATATAGAGCACACCAGATAAGAAAGAAACATTATACGCCCATTTCTTATCGACGCAAACAGTACATATCCTCAATAACGGCAATTTCGTAACAAATATGACTCTGTATATAAGTTTTTAATTAATCTTATTTGGGACAAATACTAGAAACAAGAAGAAAAATTCACAGGTAATATAATTTTTTTGTTGGGTCTGCTTATCCTATTTTGAGAAGTAAAGTAGACATAAGTAATATATATATAGTGGAACTAGTAATTGGCTTCATTGGATTTTATGTCTGACAAAGCTTGGGAAAATTAATGTTGGTTAAAGTGAGCAAACAATCTTTTACAGGAGGGAATTAATTAATGTTGGTTAAAACGGTTGGGGTTTTAAGGCCACACGGGCGACACGTGGCTCGTTGGGCTTTAGGTTTCAGTAGCTGGCTTGCGGACCCTAACCTTAAATTGATTAGTCTGTGACAATTTATCATGAAAGCCGTAGGAGATATTTTTGAACTTAGCAGGACAAATACATTGTTCGTAGTTTGTGAACCACAGAAGCATAGTTTTTGTGAACCAGGGAAGCCAATAGTTAAGACTTTATAGTCCATAACTTCAGAGGACCCTACCATTGTCATAAACGAGATTCGTCATATCTCGTCCGAATTATGCTCATTTCGACTTTTTATTGTAAATTAAATAATAGATAATTATCATTGAAAGCTAGCTAGCTGAATCTCGTAAATCTTTCTTTTTTTTTCAACAGGGTTACGGAATGACCGAAGCTGGACCAGTACTTTCCATGTGTCTAGCGTTTGCAAAGGAGCCATTCGATGTGAAGTCAGGTTCGTGTGGAACGGTTGTACGCAATGCTGAGCTCAAAATCGTTGATCCCGACACTGGATTCTCACTCTCAAGGAACCAACCAGGAGAAATTTGCATTAGAGGGCACCAAATCATGAAAGGTAAGGCTCCAACTACCATACCTTGTGGATAAAAGCCAGTGTACGATTATGGATTTTACGTTATTGTTAGATTTACTTTTATAGAATTCAGATATTACCATAACAACACACTATCTGGTATTCTAATGATATTAGTGTTTATGGTATTTTATTTGTGACACGATGGAGTAGATTATGTCCTATGGAGTTCCGGTGTCATTATCAATATTTTTAAGATCAAAAATTTTGCAACTTTAAATGCATAAGAAAGACTGCTTAGGCTTGATCGATCGAGACATCACATCCGGCTACTAATTAACATGATTGGAAATGTATAATAATTGATGAGTTGGCGTGCGCAAGGTTTGATCAAGTACTAGTAATTCCACTTGAATAAAGTTTTTCTTTAAAAAAAATAAATAAATAAGAAAGCATGATCTCGTCATAGTCGGGAATAGTCAATAGAGGGTGAGTCTGCTGAAGATACAACGCCACCAATCTCACAATCATTTCAAGTTGCAATAGGAAAAAGATAGATGGGGTTGTTGCACCAAACCGCAAGCGTTTGGTGAAAAAAGAAGAAGGGAAGAAAGGGGGAAAAACAAAAAAATAGTAAGGTTGAGTAGAGGAAATTTTGTATAGACAATTAATTAGCTAGGTTTGGTGCTCTTGTCCACCAAACCTTTTCCTCTTTCACAATAGTAAAGTTTCCTTGCAGTAAAAAACAAACAAATAAATATAAAAGGCTTCCCTTTCTCCTCCTTTTCCAATGAGGTCACGGCCTCCACATCTTAGTAAGAGCCCTCCACTTTCCATAGATAAAAAATGTTAGTGTTAAAGTGCCATGGTATTAAACCAAATTTTCTCTGAAGATTGAGGTTATAATTTTATATTATAACATGCTTTCGTAGTGTTGAGATTGTAATGATAAATAGTTAAACATGGAGTGCTCAGGTATTATATCAAATTAGATTTCTATCATTATACCACAATTCTAAAGTAATGATGAGAACAGATTGTACGTTTCATGTTCTAATGAGTAGAAAGACAAAAGAATAAATGATATTCAAATGATTGATCTTCAATAGGGTTATTTAAAAAACAGTTAAATACTACTTTTTTTGGGTGATCTATTAAATTTGACCCTCTGGTAAATTACTAGCCAAATCCAAATTGCTATAATATTAAAAAAAAATAGAAGATATAAAAGAAGAGCTAAAAACGTGTCAAACTCTTCCTTCTATCCTTTTGTCTGACGAATCAATGGTCTGGATATTCTCGCTAGCTTTATAGGTCTCAACATGGACCATTGCCATTTCTAAGGTTAATCATCACGTTTTTGCTTAAAACGTGATTCACATGGGTCCATGGATTTTTAACCTGAGAAGGGTTCCTTTTATAGCACCATAAACGCACCATAAACGCACTCGACCACCTATTTTAGTGGCTATACGTCACTACTTAGTCAATGCTCTCAGAACGTATGTGCTACATTACTCGACGTACGTTGGGCTTTATGCACCAAGCATTCAACTAGCGTGAAGCCACTGGATTATCACGTTTGTTATATCCATTCCCAAACAGTAATTTTGGAAGTTGGATTGCCGAAAATGCCCTTTTGTTGACAGAAAAATTAATTACCCACCGGATTGGCTGTCCGGTGGGAGAAGGGCAATTTAGTCCTCACACACCCCCAAAGTTACTGTTTGGGAGTGTGAATAGTTGGACCCCTGGATTATATGGGTTCTTGTTAGAAAATTTAATATTCCTTCAGCATTTAATTCTTGTGGGACAATCGTAAACTTAATGGCAAGAAAGAGCTTTCAAGTTGTAAACTTAATTGTAATTATCAACAAGTTGTTGCAAGAAGTTTAACTTGTGTTGGAATGTAATAAATGCTTAGATAAAGGAATGGATTTCTGTAAAAACTAGCACTCATGTCACTAACCATGTAACATGGAAATCATGTTAGGATAGTTGGTAACTCTATTTTCTGACAACCAAACAATTGCAGAGATAGGTTGCAAGAAATATTTGTTTATTTTATATCTATGGGAATTGCAATTCATGAAAGTGCATTCTCCCAATTCCGTTGCGGAGACCCTACAATACAATTTTTTAGGTTCAAAAGTGTAATCACCACTAGCAACTTTTAATTTTTTAGGTGTCGAGAATATGTTGTGCGCAATATTACTCCCCACTACCACAATCTTTTTTTAGTGCGATGTATTCTCATCAACACCCTTTACATGAGCCATATTATCCAAATACCCTAATCATGATAACCAACTAATCAAACAATTAACTGATTTTATTTAATTTTCCTTAATCCAGGATATCTTAATGACCCGGAATCAACCGAACGGACCATCGACAAAGAAGGGTGGCTGCACACCGGAGACATTGGGTACGTGGACGACGATGATGAAATCTTCATCGTCGATCGGCTCAAGGAGCTCATCAAGTACAAAGGGTTTCAAGTTGCTCCGGCCGAGTTAGAGGCCATGCTCATTACTCACCCTAACATTGCCGATGCTGCTGTTGTCCCGTAAGTATAAATGATTTTATTAGTTTTACGTTATGTAATTTCAATTTCTACTTTTCTAATTAATAAAAAATTTGAGCATGTTGTTATGATTACTGATTGGACTTGTTGATAAATTTCAGCATGAAAGATGATCTTGCTGGAGAGATGCCTGTGTCCTTTGTCGTGCGATCTGGTGGGTCTGAAATGACGGAGGATGAGATCAAGCAATTCGTCTCCAAACAGGTAAATAAGATACATCTTTAAAAAATGCGATTACAGTCCAAACGAACCAAACATCACGTAGCCCGTTAAGCACTTATGTACATAGTAAAAGCCCAGCCCAAATAAGCTAGGCTTCCATGGATAATATCCCCTAAAACAATTCTTGACCTTTTATAGGTGGTCTTCTACAAGAGGATACACAAGGTATTTTTCGTCGATGCCATTCCGAAAGCGCCATCTGGCAAAATCCTAAGGAAGGACTTGAGAGCAAGGCTAGCCGCTGGATTTCCTAATGGTCAACAGCAGTGATTTCCGTCTAAAACCGTCAAAATGCATGAATACACTGTAATTATTGACTACTGTGTATTGTCCACTTTATTTGTGTACAAGAGTGATGAAGAATAGGGTATTTCCATATTATTTTCTTCCTATAATGCCCTGGAGTGTAAAGAACTGAGTTTTCATGCATCGAAGAATGAGGATTTGTTGAGAAGGGTATTTTGGACCTTCCCTCTATCTGGAATTATGACATACTATGTGTTTGCGAGTCGAAGTATGTAACTGTTACAAAAAATTCACGAGTTTGTGGAATATAATTGTAATATTGATTTTTAATTTTTCAATAAGTCTCATTTTTAGTACTTGGATAGTTCTTATTTCTTTCTTTCTTTCTTTCTTTTTTTTTTGGCTAGTCTCCTTGTCTGATAGTTTAGGTTTCAGATACAAGGAGGAGGGCTCTTGCCAAAGGGTATAATTAGAGCTCTGCGCAGACTAAGAATAGTTTGGGCTAAAATGTAGTGCTACGGAACGGAGACCTACTCCAAAATGAAGGCCCGGTAAGTTTGAGCTTTAAGCAGCACATCTTGATCAAACTACATCTACGGTCATATGGATCTAACAGTAAAATGAGAATCTAGGAATTCAATATCTAAATCATGCTAGAATTCATATCACGCCACTAACTTCTAATTTAATAATTACTTTAGGTTGCATATTTTTTAAGAAAACTTAAGAGAGATGTGTATTCTATTCTACTCAAAACAATGTATCTTTTCTCATAAAAATATTTCAATTTCCTAGGTACCAAACCACTACATGCTAAGATACTTGAAGAACTTCAAACTTACAAAGTACCAAAAGGTTTCTTTTATGCCATAAAAACAACCCATAAGATGCAATCAAAACTACCGAACAATGCATATGAATAGAAAAAGATTATTGAATGTCTCCTAATGCGGCATGGAAGTAAGAAACATCGGAATCCGTCAAGGGATGCTCTTTAAATCCACAAAGAACAATCATCGAATCCACAAAGAAAATAAAATAAGAGAATTTTTATTGATCAAAAGTTATCTGATAATTTTGGGTTTACATATCTTTTTTTAAATAGAAAAATAAACTAGACTTCTAATAAGACTAGAATTACAAAGAAATAGAAAGTATCAAATCCTACTCTAAAAAGACTTCTTATAATAAAGGGAAAAAATCACCCAAACATGTATCAAAACTGAATTTGTTTCCTAATCTCAATAGACTCCAACTTTATTACTAAAAATAAATTAAATATTAATTATTTTCAAATTATGCTAAAAACTAGCGATAATAATGAGATTTTGGAAATCTAATAATCTAGTTAGCTTCATCTCATCAAGATAAGTGATTTACATATATAATATGTTAGAATCCACCTTTCAGATTAGAAGATATGATCTTTTTTGTGGAAGTCAACAATATGCATGTGTCCATATTTAGCTTGTAATTGTCCCGCTCCTCTATGAAATTGTCTGTTAAGTGTCCTACATCAGTCTCCTCTTGTTGAAACAAGCTCGATCCCGAGCATATATTTGCTTGAGTAGTAACTTCATTGATAAGCATTTTTCTTCTCCCGCATCGATTAGCATCCGCTTTGTACTTAGCATTAATTTTCTCCATTTGTTGTTTTACCTCGGCTAAAACTTCTTCTTAATCAAACTTTTGAATGAATGCTTCCCATATTATGTCTTTGTGACTAACGACATGTAAATCCACATATGAGTTGAAAAAGTCCTCAAAATCCTTTTGTTGTTGATTTTGTGGAGAATAACTTGGAAAAAGCAGATTTTCGGTCATAAGTCGACTCATGCACAGGCATAAGTCGACTTATGGTAAGTCGACTTATGTTTGTGCATGAGTCAACTTACGATCTGCACTGGATTGTTGATTTTGGGCTCTGGCAAGTCGACTTATCAGGTCTGATAAGTCGACTTATGATCTCTTCTCCAGTTGTCGTTTTTCGCTCTGCCAAGTCGACTCATGCAGACTGATAAGTCGACTTACGACGGGTTTTTTTGGAAAGTTCAGGTTCCTATTTGCAGTCTGTTTGGGTTTCTGTTTTGGTATAAATACCAATACGATTTGAGGGTTTTGTAGGAGCGTTTTGGGGATTTTAGAGCACAGAAAAGAGAGATCTTTTTTGAGCAATTGGTTAGGGTTATTGGTTGAGAGATTGAGAGATTTGTTGGTGAGGTTAGTTGGTTCGTTTGAGCGATTTGTAATCTCAATTTGTACTCTCCTTCTCTATTAGTGAAAACCCACCCCCTTCTTGCCCCGTGGACGTAGGCAATTGCCGAACCACGTTAAAATTGGTGTTTGTGTTTTATGCATTGATATTTGGTTGAGTTTGGCCTTCTTTGATCGGCGTTTGTTTTGGTTCCTCGGTGCTGCCGTCCGCCCAACAAGTGGTATCAGAGCTCGAGCTACGCTTGGGCTATTTGGAGGAGTAGATCGCTTTGGAAGTTCATCTAGGGCTTTGTTTGGTGATAAAGGTGGGATCTTTTTGGTAAAAATCTCGTCTTTTTCAGTTTGGATCTATTTCTCGTTTGTTTCTGCATTGGTTTGGTGGTGCTTTGAGGATTATGGCCTAGAAAGAAGGAGTTGTGGGCAGTACTTCCGACGTGAAGACCGTCCAAAGCTTGAATATCCACTCGATGAAGATTGACGTGAAAAAGTTCAATGGCACAAACAATTTTGGACTTTGGCGATGCGAAGTCATGGATGCGCTCAACGCGCAAAATTTGAAAGATACGTTAGAGTTGGACGGGAAACCGGACAATATTGATGAGAAGGTTTGAAAAAAGATGAATCGAACGGCGTGTGGTGTGATTAGGTCTTGTCTCACTCAAGATCTGAAGTATGATGTGATCAATGAGACTTTTGCAAAGAAGATTTGGGAGATCCTTGAGAGCAAGTATTTGACCAAGAGTGTGGAGAATCGTTTGCATTTGAAGAGGAGGCTTTACCGCTTCCAGTTAAAGAAAGGAACCTCCATTGGTGATCACATGAACCACTACACGAAGCTTCTTGCGGATTTGGCGAATGTAGATGTGGTGATTGAAGATGAGGACAAGGCGTTGTTGTTGTTGAGTTCCTTGCCCGACGAGAAATATGAGACCTTCGTTCTTACTCTTATTAATGGGAAGGCATCTCTTTCGTATAGTGAGGTCACCGCTGCACTTGTGAATTATCAGCTTCGAAAGAAGGATAAGGAGACTTCGATTGAGCCGGTAGCGGGGGCGTTAGTCGCAAGAGCAAAGGGTCCAAACCGTAGTGGGAGGTCGCAGTCTAGAGGGGCACATCTTGGAGTTCGTAAGAATCAGTGTGCCTTTTGCAAAGAGGATGGACATTGAAAAACCGAATGCCCAAAGTTAGTTGATCGAGCCGGGAAGAATAAGGGAAAAGCTATTCAAGCTTCAGAGGCGAATGTTGTCAAGGCTAGTGGCAACGATTCAGATTCGGATTCTTCTAGCTACTCATTATCTACACTGTCGTCAGTTTGTGTTGCATACTCTACAGAGTGGATGTTAGATTCGGGGGCTACATACCACATTTGTCCTAGGAGGGATTGGTTCTTCAGCTTTCAGGAGTTGGAAAGAGGGGATTTTGTGCTCATGGGCAATGATCACAAATGCTCTATTGGTGGTATCGGTACCGTTCGGATCAGGATGAGTGACGGGATGATTCGGGAGTTGGTTGGAGTGAGGTTCGTTCCTCAGTTGAAGAAGAACATCATTTTACTTGGAGCTTTAGAGGCAGCAGCTATAGGGTGACCTTGGCGGATGCACGCTTGAAGGTTACATTTGGGTCCATGATTGTGATGAAGGGCGTCAGAAGGAGAAATTTGTATTATTTACACGGAAGCACGGTGATTGATAGGGAGATGACGACTTCATCAGATTCGGCTAGACTGTGGCATTATTTGGTGCTAGGGTATATGATTGGTAATGCCGTGCATTGGTTGTTGAAGAGTGCTATGACCTGCAGATTGAAGTCTTGTGAGCACATTGGGATGAGCAAGACCGTGGTGGAGTTTGGCACTCCTATCCATCGAGCGAGGGGTCTTTTAGGAGGTGTTCAGCCAGGCATTTGGGGACCTTCCAAGGAGGCATCATTGGGAGGTAATCGTATCTTGGTTTTCGCAGTTGATGATTGTTCTAGGCATTATTGGGTCGCGACCAGTTCCCGTTGGTGTAAAGTCCTAGAAGTCAACAACAATTGGAAGAAATGTATTGGCAGAAAGGTAACTCGTTGTTCCAGCTTTGGTAGGGGTCCTTTCTTGCTTTTGTGCCGAGCTCACGGCAATAGGAGACACTTCATTAGTATGGAGACTTTGGGGCGATGAGATGAGATGATAGTTTCGATGGGTCGTTCCTTTCTGGAGGAGGATCGGCGTTGGTTGTCGAGCATTAGTTCTGGAGCTTCGACATATTTGGGTCATCTTAGTCATAGGTCGTCGACTGCTGCGTTTGAAAATTTTGGATCTGGTAGAGCTGCTTCAGATTTTGGGTTGCGTCGGATGTTTGGATACCCAGCACTTGGTCACATCGTGGATGTGAGTAGGGGTGGGCAAAAACCGAAAAAAACCGGTTCAACCGAAAAAACCGCCCGAAAAAGCGGGCCGATTAACCGAACCGGATTAAATGGATGAGAAAAAGACTCTAAACCGCCCGAACCGAATTAAACCGGTCTGGATCCGGTTTGAAACCCTGAACCGCCTGAAAAAAACCGAACCGAATTCTCTAATATAAATACTAGAAAATCCCTAACCCTAACTCCATTTCTCACAACCCGAAAAAAGTTTCATCAGCACAGGGCTCTTTTTTCTAGCATTTTGTATTTGCATATACCTCATCTTCATCAAATCTCTTGCCCTCTAAATTCTTGAGGGTTGACGTGTTACTATATCTGGTTATATTTAATTGTTCATAGTTTTCAGCACTTAACTAAAGACACTGATTGTATGTTATTCTTTCTAATATTTTTGTTCATTGCTTGTCCAGGGAGTAAAATCATTCTTAGCTCTGCCTGTAACTTTTTATTCACCATCAGATAAACCTCTATTCTTGCATATGAAATTTGCTCATCTTAATTGTATTGAGGTTTTTAGAAATCTCTTTCAGGTAGGCCATAATTATATTGGTCATCAGGCTGTTGTTTCTATAGCTTGGCCATAATTGTTTTGAGATTTTTGTGAAATGGAATTAATTCGGTCCAAAACCGAAACCGATCCGAACCGATCCGAATTTCGGTTGGGCCGAATATTCGGATGAAGGGGAAAAAATCTGGATCTGGATGAGATTTTTGAGAATCCAAAAAATTCGGATTGGATGCGGATTGAGCTTAAAACCGAACCGAACCGAATATGCCCAGCCCTAGATGTGAGATTGGATCCAATTGCACGTTTGGGGTTCGGAGGCTCAGTTGATTATCATTTGGGATCTTCTGATTTTGTTCTGAGAAGGTATGTCACATTGGACTCTCGGCAGGTGGAGAGTCTTGATCAGATCGTTCAGATGTCGCAGCAGGTGGAGAGTGATGCTACTCCACGTTGGGTGGAGATTACTCCATGTACTCCAGGTCATTCTGCATTATTGGAGATTCCAGCTGAGGTGACAAAGCGTGTGAGTCATTTGGATTTGGATGCGGATGACGAGTTGGTAGATTCGAGTGCAGCTGGTAGATATATTTTGGATATGGCCATTGGTTTACCTCAGGTGGAGGTGTTTGGATTGAGTCAGTTCGGGGCCATTGGAGGTGCTATCAGTCGTAGATTTGGTGATGATGGAGAAGGGTTGCGTACTCTTCTATTGGATTGAGGGCCTTTGGAGGCCGTTGGGTGAACTACGTGAAGACTTGATTCCTTGGGCAAAGGATACGTAGGCAGACATTTTGATGCAGTAGATTTGGTAAGCGACATCGACATTTAGGGTGAGTGTTCGCACTCCCATTTGGGTCTCAACATATGAGGCATTTGTTTGGTTGGTGTCGGCTCAGTTTTGGGAAAACTTCGTCGAGGTGGAGAATTGTGGAGAAGAACTTGGAAAAAGTAGATTTTCGGTCATAAATCGACTCATGCACAGGCATAAGTCGACTTATGGTAAGTCGACTTATGTTTGTGCATGAGTCGACTTACGATCTGTACTGGATTGTTGATTTTGGGCTCTGGCAAGTCGACTTATCAGGTCTGATAAGTCGACTTATGATCTCTTCTCCAGTTGTCGTTTTTCGCTCTGCCAAGTCGACTTATGCAGACTGATAAGTCGACTTACGACGGGTTTTTTGGAAAGTTCAGGTTCCTATTTGCAGTCTGTTTGGGTTTCTGTTTTGGTATAAATACCAATACGATTTGAGGGTTTTGTAGGAGCGTTTTGGGGGATTTTGGAGCACAGAAAAGAGAGATCTTTCTGAGCAATTGGTTAGGGTTATTGGTTGAGAGATTAAGAGATTTGTTGGTGAGGTTAGTTGGTTCATTTAAACGATTTGTAATCTTAATTTGTACTCTCCTTCTCTATTAGTGAAAACCCACCCCCTTCTTGCCCCTTGGACGTAGACAATTGCCGAACCACGTTAAAATTGGTGTTTGTGTTCTGTGCATTGATATTTGGTTGAGTTTGGCCTTCTTTGATCGGCGTTTGTTTTGGTTCCTCGGCGCTGCCGTCCGCCCAACAGATTTTTATAATCTTGTGCCTAAAGTTTCATCTCAATCTTGTCGAAATTATTATCACTATTCATTTCAAGAGAAGAATTTCTCTTACACTCCATCTCCTTTGTTCTAGGCCCTCCACTAAGCAAGTTACACATAACATCAATCACCTCGCTCTCAATTCTACCATTCTTCTCCATTGCAACAACATTAGCAAAAAACAATATCACTCATAATATATCGCTTCAGAAATTTCATGTATAATGTCCATCTTCACTAACATATTACTATTAACATCAACAATCTCAGTCACAAAAGGGACTTGCACCTCTAGAGGAATCTCGGTAGGGGTATGTTCTTCTTTCATTGTTACAACCAATACATGACCATCTTCAGATAGCTTCAAGTCTTTTGTGAAAGCTTTATTATCTACCATCAAAAAAAATCTTATCAGTAGTCTCTATTGTAGATGGCTCCTTTTCTGTAAGAGGCGTGAGTGTAATACGACGTCCATCCTTCTTAAAGATATAAATATTATCTCTGCCCCTATGGATGACACCGATATCAAGTTGTCATAGCTTACCTAAAATCATATGACAAGTATCCATTCCATCTCGACTACATCAGACGACACCTCATCAACCTAGTTGTGGCCGATAGAAAAAAAATACACGACACATCTCATCATTCTGTACATCATTGCCCTTGCAAATCCAGTTGACCTTATGGGGAGGTAGGTGTTTCTTTATCTTCAAACTTAATTTATTCACTATACGCTAAGAGACAAGATTTTCACTATTGCAGTTGTCAATAATAACATCACAAATTTTCTGCATCATGGTCCATCTGTGTGGAAGATATTGTGCTTTTGAGATGGTTCTTCTTTCTTTGTTTCTTCTTGAATGCTCTTCACAAGTCCAAGGTCTTGCTTAGGGACAAATTGGGCTTGCTTAATCTCTACATTATCATAGTTAGAGTATAAACTCGTGTATTGATTGAGTGTGTTGAAAGAAAATTCCTTCATCTTAGCACATGATCAGATTTTTTGCTTATGCTAGCGGTTCTATCAGCACATAATGATTTTCACCATAAATATGTTTCGTCCTTAAGTTGATAGGCTATCGTTTAACCTTCTGATCTTCTAAAAGTTCCTAGTATCAAAAAAATCTTTCCACCTCATCAATCTAATCAAGAAAATCGTCTTCACCTAGTTTCCCATGAAAGTCGGTAAATCAACTCTCATATTTTTAGTATCATACATATCCCATCTTGAGTAGTCTCGACGATCATGATTTTGGCGAAAGGCATCATTTTTATTGATGTTGCTATTGAATTCTTCTTGCATAGTCCTAGCATGTCTTTGACGACCATCAACATGATCTCAAACTCATCCTGAGTTCAGACGCTCCATTGCCAACGCAAGTCAGTCTAAATGAGTCTAGTCTAAGTTCAGATAATAGGGACTTGTTTGTCTACAATTGGATTGGAAACAGGGCCCTGATACCAATTAACACAGTGCGAAAGTAAGAAAACTCGAAATCCACCAAGGGGTGCTCTTTGAATCCATAAAGAATAATCTTCGAATCCATAAAGAAAATAAAATAAAGTGGAATTTTACTGATCAAAAGTTATATCATACTTTTGGAGCTACATGTTTCTTCTAAAATAGAAAAATAAGGTAAAATTCTAATATGACCAGAATTACGAAAAAAAACATAGAAAGTATCAAATTCTACCCTAAAGAGACTCCTTATGATAAAACAAATTAGTCAAACATGAATCAAAATTGAATTTGTTTCCAAATCTAAGTAGATTCTAACTTTATTATTAAGAAAAAACTAAATATTAATTATTTTTAGATTTTTACTAAAAATTGGTGATATTGATGAGATTTTAGAAATCTAATAATTAGGTTGGTTTCGTCTCATCGAGATAGGTGATTTTTATATATAATATTATCAGAATCTGCCTTTCGGATTAGATAATATAAGCGTTTCTTTTGTGAATGTTAATAATATGTATGTATTTGTATTTAGCTTGTGATTGTCTCACTCCTCCATGAAATTATCCGTTAAGTGTCCTACCTCATCTCCTTGAGTAGCATGGTTGTCTGTCCCTTGTTCGATGGTCACCGACACCAGCTAGCCCAATAGCATGCTCATCATCACCAAGTCGAGCCCAATAAGTTGCCATCAAAGGATTATTCCCTTCATGTCCTCTCTTACCATGCTAACTATTTTAATTAATGGCAGATGGACACGTGGACATTTCGTTTCAAAGGGAGCTTCCTCGCGACTCGTTTGGATTGATCACATGACGCCATATGGACTTCCTTCTCCCCCAGGTCTACCCTCCAAGTTGTTATTAGAAAGGTAACAATGGTTATTGACCCCAAATCTATTTTCATACTCAGTTTGATTAGATTTATACTTTCTTCCTACGGTCACTAACTAAAGAATCGAAGAGTCATCGGGTGGTTATACCTCGGTGCCTTCTAAACCTTAATTCAGTGATTTGCAGGAGGGACACCCCCCATCAAGATCACCACTGGTCAAAAGAATCTAGGAAGCCCTTAACAATTCAATTTCAGCTTCGACCACCACATCTTCAACTATTTTTCTCACCGGGAATAGTTTCTTTCTTTAATTTTTCTAAATAGAACATTTTATTTCATTTTAAACTTTCATCGTTGATAAACATTTCTTTCATTTCTCTAAATAAGATATTTTCTTTTATTTCAAACTTATTTCACCTATATGATACCATTTTTTCCTTTTTGAATATGCAAACTTTTCTGTATGGTTTTACTAAATGAAAAATAAATATATTATCTTGTACCTCTTTGTAATTGAATTTTATTTATGAAATATTGAATAGAAAGAAGGGATGGAAAGCTTCCAGGCTTAACTTTAAGTAGGGTCAACTGGAGATACATTGTTAGATCGAGAGGAAGAGAACAAACATATCTAAAATTTACTTAGTAGAAAGCATTATGCTAGTAAAGTCCAATTAAAAGATTGTGACATGTCACGGAAAGCTATAAGACATTGAAAAAGTAAGTAAAACAACAACATAAACTAAAAACCACAAATAATAATAGTGAAACTCTTGCTCTAGGTTGGGGATTAAGTATTCTAAGACATCTCTTGTTTACTTCAGGAGAATTCTAAACCATGGTGAAACTCTTGCTTTGGGTCTGAATTGTTTGCTCCAAACTCTTCCTATCAAATACCTTGGCCTTCTGATAATAGTGGGAAGGTTAATTGGTAGCCGCTTTTAGATAAGTTTAAACAGAAGCTATCCTCTTGAAAGGAGGGACATTTATCTTATGGGGGCCGTCTTACATTACTGAATTTGGTTTTATCTACAGTTCTTCTTTATTATATGTCATTCTATAAACTTCCAACATAGATTAGGAAAGAGATTGATTTGTTTGATTTGACTCATCGTAATTTCTTATTGGGTGGTAGTCAGGACAAGTCATTCAAAAATTTCGTCAGTTGGAACATGGTTTGCTTGAGCAAGCAAGAAGGAGGATTAAGAGTCATAGGCTTAAAATCTTTTAATATGCTCTTATTTCTAATTGGCTCTAGAAGCCATTGCAAGTGACAACCTTGCAAGTAGGGTGCTCAAGTCTATAAACTCCTCATGAAATGATTCTTCACTTAGTTCGTCGCCGAAGTAGTTCTTTTCTAAGTTCTAGAATGATGTTCTCTCTATTAAATCCCCTTTCATATCATGTACCAATTGGAATCTAGGCATTGGTAATTCTTGCATGTTTTGGAAAGATAAATGGTTTAGACTCAATTCTTTAGCTAGCCTATACCCCTCCATATGCCAACTTTCATGGTCGACAAACTTGATTATAAGGTCTCAATGTATGTATGGGGAGGGCACTTGGCATTAGCAATCTCTTTTGCTTTAGCCTGGGTCTCAATCTTCTAAATTGGCAAGAGAAGATTTTACTCATCCAGTTTTAAGAATTTTAACCTTTGAATGCTTTTGTTTCTCCATCTTGGTTGCTTACTGAAATTACCCTAGAAGGGGAGGTTGAATATGGTATTTGCTAATCTAATTCGATTTCAATGCTAATTTAAAACTTACTAACAATATCCTAGCAATATGATATACAATAAGATATATGCAAGAATATAATGAACAATGGCGAAATAAACTATGAGACAATAACGATAAACAATGAGCACAAGAAAATACATCAAAGCAAACACAAACACAAAAGAAATGATCACGGAGTTCGATCGACCCACGACCTACGTTTTTGCTCCTCACCCTCGAGGAGAATCTCCACTATCTCAAATCAACTACACAACCGGTTTTTCAAGTTCACCAAAAACTTTTGTAACTCTCACAATTACAATCACACACCACACTTCTCTAAGTGTTGTCCTAGCCCGTATCACCCTCCTCAAGTGCTCGGAATTACAACATCTCCCTAGGATTTACTACCGACACCAATCCTCTTGGAATTGACACCGTCTCTCACCAATCACTTCTCTAAGTATCATTGTGTATTACAATGTGTTCTCTCAACAGCTAAGTACAAATATAGTGGTTTGTTCTCTAACAAAGATGAGAACGAAATGTAAGCTCACACTCAATGAATCACAACCACAACCAAATATACTATATGTGAAATACTTAAGATCAAATGCTAGTGTGTAAAAAACAATGAGTAAAACCAAAATTAAAACTTAATTAAATCTAGCAAAGATATGTATGAGAATCAAATTAAGAACAAGCTAGATAAATAAGTTTAGAAAACTTCTCCAAAACAAGAGAGGTAGAAATTTGAGGCTGAAATCCTCAAGAACGTTGTTGCAATTCTTCTCTTATGAAAATCTCTTCACACAAGCAAACTATACTTGATAACAAACTTTAAACACACTTAAACAAACTTGTAAACTTGATTAAAAACATTTCTTGGTTAACCCCAAATGTTGAGACTGAGGGGGTATTTATAGGATCACAAAATAAAACCCAAAAACTAAGAAAAACCAAGAAAAAGGACAAAAACCCGAAAATCAGCAAAGCTGAAAAACTAGTCGTTACAGTGTTATCAGTCGACTGATGGTATTATTCAGTCGACTGATGAGCTGACCGTTCGTAGCAACTCAACTTTTATCGGTCAATTGATGAGCATATTAGTCGACTGATGGACTTCTTCGGTCGACTAATGGTTCATCAGTCAACTGAACAGAAATAAAATGCAGCTTTTAGGTGATTTCTTCAGTCGACTGATGTTACTGTTCAGTCGACTGATAACATGCACATGGACTTATTTGCACAGTAAAATTGAATTTCAAACCCCTTTAAAAAATAGCAAATAAATTCTAAATAATATAAAATTTAGGGAAATGTTTATAAAGATGAATATAAACATGTTAGAAATTTTTTTTTTAAATATCGTTTCTCGTTTGTGAAAAATCTTAATTTTTGCAAAATCTTACATGTATGTGTTCGTTTAAACACTTGATTATGAAAAAACTCATCATTTTGACTTAAACTAAGTTTTGAAAACTTTTGAATTGATTTATAGACTTAGGAAAAGATGTGAACTAGGATTATTAAGTCCATAAACTAATAATACATTATTTTCTCAAAAATGCATATATTTTGATAAAAATAAGAAATACATGTGTGTATAAAATTGAGCTTAAAGTATTATCACACAAAGTAACCTACAAAACTATACCCAAGATAAAAATCTTCATTAAGCTCGTCTTGGTTGCGGGGATGAAGCGATAATATCTTTGGCTTGAATTATGACGGCTTCATTTCAATTTCCACCAACCTCCTTTGAATTTGATCGTGAAAGCGCAAGTCCATCCAACCTCCAACTAAAAATCTTTGTATAGAATACCTAACAAGCAAATAAACACTCGACAAATATTATTAGGAATTGTTTGTTAATTATCAAAACTAAATTAGATAGTAGGCTCATAAACATGAGACCTAACACTTACTAGAGATAGAGTTCTTTTTCAGTTAACTTTCTTTATAAGTTTCTGATTTCTAGAGGAGTTGTGCATCTTCTTTATGATAATATTTGGAAATTCATTCTTCCCTCTGAAGTTTAATTTTTCTATTGGCTTCTTTTTAAACGTAAATTGCAAATAAAGATGAAATTACAAAAGAAGGGCTAGAGCGGGAATACTTCTTGTGGTTTTTACCACGATGCACCTGAATCCATTGATCAACTCTTTCTAAACTGCTCAATGGTTAAGAGGGCGTGGATCTACTTTTGGAATTATCTTAAGAGTCCCATATGATGATTTTAAAGACTTCTTACTTGCAAAGGGAACTTTATTCACCAATGTCCTTTGAGAAAGTTTTGGAATCTTCTCCTCTCTTCCATATGTTGGTGCATATGGTCAGCAAAGAATACGTAGATCTTTAATGCAGATTATTTTTGGCAAAGAAGATACTTATGACTTGGTTCTAGGCATGTCTATCTGGGCCGGCCCGGCCCGGTTGTAGGCGTCTAAAAATACCTATGGGTGCCCGCACACAGCTCAAGACAAAGAGAAGGCGATGAACGTCATTATCCGAGTCAAAGAGGATTATCCGACGCCGACAAGCGTATGAAGCGAATCGGCGAACTGTTGATGACACGACAACGAACCACCACAATGGCAAACGCCAAGTGGACCGCACGCATCATTCAGCTCGTGCATGTCAATCAGTTCGCTCGTTAATCAGTTCATGCGCGTCGGTCAACACGCGTGCATCAATCAACACGCGCGTATATCAACAAACGCGCGTTCGACAGTCAATCCCGCAACGAAGCGTGCAAGTCAACAAGACGATCAAATATGCAAAACGATGAAAAATACAAGTCCCGGAAGAACAGGAAAACACGAAAGTCAGCGAAGCCAAAAGCGCGCCGCGCGGTACGGACCAAACGGGCGCGGGTCCGATCATTCCGACCCGCGCAAGCGCGGGTCGGATCCGTCCTGCGCGCGTTGTTTCGACCCCGGTTCGGTTTTGACGGTTTTTCTTGGGATTTGTTGGTTCCTGAGCATCCAAACTGATCTGATATTATCCCCTAACATGGTTAATCAGTTATTAACAGAAGATAAGACCGAATCATTCATTCTCAATCAAATACCCGCTTCCGAGGCTTATAAATACGAGCTCGGGTGTTCATTTCTCAGGGGGGATTAATTATCAAGACGAGGAGGTGTTGCGGATTGAGGAGTCAAAGGAGCACGAATTTCAGCGAGGGTTGACGGATCTTGGCGAGTTCTTCGGCATAAAGAAGGAGAGTTCGAGAGATCCGAAGCTCGTTCTCGTCCGTTCCTCGAGATTAGGCTTGATCTTAATCTCGAGAAGAGCTACTGATTTCGCTTGGTCGATTTCAGCGTTTCAAGCAAATACCTCCTTGGTGAGGTAGGAGCTCTGTCAAATTTTCATCAACCGGATCCAGATCTAAGGCGGTCCACGGATATCAAAATCCTCGGCACAGGCAAAGATCACGCGCAAGCAGAAGACCGATAAACGATCTCCCTGCGTTTGTTTGATAAAGTTGTAAACTTGTTTTATTTTCATTGTGTAAGGAGATCTTATAAAAAGATCAACTTTTTATTTTATTCGAGTTTATTGTAATGACTAAAGTTGTAATAGATTCGATAGCAATGAAAACAGCAATTTTTGACGCAAACACCGGTCCGGCCCGGAAATCCGGGCCCGGGCCGGGCTAAACCGGAGCTCGGACCCGGACCCGGGTACCCCGGGCCGGGTCCGGGCCCGGGCCCGACCTGGCCGGGTTCCGTGCCCGATCGGTTTTTTTCTTTTTTTTTATTTTTTTATCAAATTTTTTAAATTTTATTTAAATTTTAAATTATAAAAAAGACAAAAAAATAATAGAAAATAATAATTTTATTAATCACTTAAAATAGCATAAATTACAAATAAAAATTATAAAAATGAATTCTTTATTAATAATTAATAAATCATTTATAAATTACAAGTATAAATTTATTTTGGAATTCATCGCATCACAATAGATAAGTATATCCCAACTAGGTTTTTTTTAATTTCTTTTCTTTTTTTTATAAAAAAATGCTAAAAATTAGTTTAATATTATTATATTTTATATAATTATGTATTAGTATATACTTCCAAATTATTATGTAACTATATATTATATATACATATATTATATGTAAATATATTGTATATATTTATAAGTTATAACTTGAGAGAGAGAGAATCGCATAAGTAACCGTTGCCCGTTGGGCCAATGGGAAAGAAGTAGCTGTTGTAATATACTATACTTATATATACTTATATACTAAGAGAGAGAGTATACACACACACACACATATTATACATATATAAGAGAGAGTATACTTATATAATAAGGAGTATACATACATAATAGAGAGTATACTTATATATACATATATACTAAGAGAGAGAGAGAGAGAGAGAGAGTATATTAGTATATATATATACACACACACACATATATTATACACATATAAGAGAGTGTATACTTATATATACTTATATAAGAGAGAGTATACATATATAAGAGAGATTATACTTATATATACATATATACTAAGAGAGAGAGTATATATATATATACATACATACATACATTATACATATATAAGAGAGAGTATTCTTATATATACTTATATAAGAGAAAGTATATTTATATATACTTATACATATATATACTTATATAAGAGAGAGAGTATACTTATATATACTTATATACTAAGAGAGAGTATATATATACACACATATGACATATTATACATATATAAAAATATATTATATATACTTATATTATCTATATACATATACTATACATATATAAAAATATATTATATATACATATATTATACATATTATATATATTTATATATACATATATTATACATATATAATATAATACATATAAAAAATTTTAAAAAAAATTTAAAAAACAATCCAGACTAGCCCGGGCCCGGGCCGGGCACAAAAGAGTCGGCCCGGGCCCGACCCGGAGCCCGGACTTGGCCCGGGTTTCCGGGCCGAGGCCGAGCCGGGCCGGGCCGGCGGGCTTTTTGGACACCCCTAGGTGGTTCCACTTTTCCTTATGAATTTTAAGATGAACTGCTAGCAAATATTTCTTATCTTTGCATGTGGTGATTGGCGACTAATTTCCTCTCTTCACCTTGCAAGATACTAATATTGCACACTCTTTTTTATCTCATAATTATAGTGGGAACCAACGTTTCCTTTACTTGTAAATATTGCTTATCATTCAATATACATTTTTAATGGTGAGGCACATTTCCCTACTTTTTCTCTTTAAAAAATAGTAATAAAATAATAGACTATTTTCATGTATACCCCTTATATCTGAGTATTTACAAAAAAATTCTCCAAAAATCTTAGTACTTGTAAAATTACCCTTCAAATCATTAATTTTATGAAAAAAATACCCCAAAAATCAATAGATTATCAAGTTGGTGCTAAAGCGTGACTATTTTATTGATAATTTTTTACTTTGTGATTACAAAATAGGTTATCAAAGTTGATGGTTAATTGTTTTGAGGGTAATTTTTATTAAAAATTGATGATTTGAGGAATAATTTTTTCAATACTGAGATTTGGAGGGTATTTTTGTAAATGTTCATAATTTAAGGGGCGTATACATATATACAAATAATCCTAAATTGGCTAATCCGTTTGAGACGTCGCCAATTTCTTATTCGTTTTCTATTCAGCGTTTACCCATCGCAAACTTAGTCGTCCATAAATCACTGGTCTAATTACTAGTATTATTATCTATTTATCTCTTCCATACACAAATATCTTGAGGAAGGGCGTGGTTCGAAGTTGACGGTAGCCTTTTTGGAAGTTATATTGGCTAATAAGCTTCTTGTCTTCATCAATAAAACCGTGCAAAGCCCATACCCCATTGTTCCCCTTGTCCAATGCTTTTGAGCCTAGCTACTAAATGCCAGGTGTGTATGACTATATATGCTTCAATTAAAGGACAAAGCTCAATTTGTTCTCACCAACAACAAAGTCTATAACTTGCCCGGACGAAAATAAGAGGGAAGTGACGAATATTATGTGTCCACTTCATGCCCGCGGAGAAGCCAAGGTCCAAAGTATGTGTTGCTGGATTTAATCTCATTATTTCACTTTGATATTTGTCCAAAGTTTGCCAGGTCTTCATAGGGGTTGGAAGGGTAATAGTACTACCGGTGATCTATGCTCTGTTGCCGATGAAATTATCAAAACATATCTACTTCAATTGTCCACTCCCGAGAAGAAGGAAGTTTGGGACTTCTTCACTGACAAGATGGGAGTTAATTAATCTCAACTCTCACAATCTTTCGTCTCTCATTCTAAGCAGAGGAAGTTTCCTCACTAAGATCACATCGAGAATGCTTAGAATCTTTTACTACCTGCAGCTTATTAGTGCATATGGCGGCTAGAAATAATTTCATTTTCACGGGCTCATAGTGGAGAGTACGTAGTAAGATTATTGCTAATTGTGTATAATTTCTAAATATTTGGATAGGCATACTGATATGGTTTTAAAACCAGCAGTGGATAGGAGTGATTATGCTAAGGGTGGTGCATAACTACAAAAAAAGGAATTTGAGTCCGAATATGATTTGTTTTGATTACAAATAGGATTTTTTTAGGAGTGGGAATTTATTTACAAATAGAACTTATTTAGAAATAAAATATTTAATTGCTTATATGTGAGGGGTTTTTGAGCAAAAAACCAAAATAGTGGTTATTTAGGCCGACTATGTATTAGGGTTTCTTTTGTGTGTGCATGCGCGCGCGTGTGTTTTTTTTTCCAGTGAAGAAAAACTTTGGAGACTTATCAATAAAATTAGGGCTCATGGAGAAGCTTAGTTTCGTAATTCCATGTTCATTCTTGACATTCTTGGGTTACGTATTTTACTTGATTCGTTAGTGATTGCATAGAGCTTAATATAGATTGATGTTGTAAAACCCCATAAATTTGAATATATGGTAATAAATATTATTTATTGACGATTGAGTATGCTAGGAATTGATTTGAGATCTATTCAATGTATATATGTGAGTGTAGAAGAGAATCATGCGCAAAACATGCACAAACAGACTGATTTCAGTCTGCCTAGTCGACTACTACCCTTAGTAGTCGACTAGTAAGGTGATTAGTCGACTAATAATGGTATTAGTCGACTAGTCAAGTTGATTGCTAATGGGTTTTGGGTCGGGTTCGTTTTGTTTCGAGCCCAGGCTTATATCTATGTATATATACATGTTTTAAACCCTATTCATGCACTTTTCACGTGAGTTCACAGTCACCCTCTCCCCTCAAACCCTAGATCTTGTTTTTGGTGTTTCTCAAGGAGATTTGAGACGTATAAGCGTGCGGAGGGCGAGATCATGGGCTTTTTGTCGAAGAGAGATCTTGCACACGTGTTTTGAGGAGCTGCAGCACGTTCTTGAGGCAAGATCATCTTCACCCAAATTCATCCTTATAGTTAATTCATGATTTAATATGTTTAATTGATGAATCTCGTGTTAAAACTTAACCCGATATGATAAAGTTTAGATTTTTGATGATTAAATCATTAACCAATGCTAGATCTATAGTTTTTCTTATTGTTTATATTAGATTCATGATCACGATCAGTAGGGTTGCTTTTAATTGTGTTTTTAATATGTTAATCATGCTCTAATCATGTTTAAATCCTAGTTTAACAATTATTTGAGTGTTCATGTTAATTAAAGATGTTAAAACCCTAGGTTGGTGATACCTAAGTAACGTAAACATGTTTAAATGAAATTACTTCTGTTAAATGTTCAGATTTTACCATGTTTAGTTAATCATGTTGATAATTTATATGTTATTTGAGAAATTTGGTTAATTAGGATGTTAACCCTAATTTGATTAATTTAAAAGCTTAAATATTATTGAGATAATCTATGTTAAATAATTGTCAAGTTTTTAATCTTGTTTTATACCTCATGATGATAGAATTTGAGTTTTGAACGAGTTATAATATACGAAACATACACAGAAAATCAACAGACTGATTTCAGTCTATCCAGTCGACTACTACTGTTAGTAATCGATTAGTTAGTAATCGATTAGTAAGGTGATTAGTTGACTAATAAGGGTATTAGTCGACTAGCTAGTCAGGATGCTTCTTGTTGTTTCTTGCACTTTTGAGTTATGATTGTGGGGTTCGAGCCATACGATGATACATGTACAGTCATGAGTACACACATATAGTGTCGTAGCACACGCATGGATATCCTGATTGGAATTTGACAAGTATTGATCTGTTTACACCTGAGATAGAGGTTGATTACACAGTTATATACATATTGGATATCGTTGATGAGTACCGCTCAGTACTACATGGAGTAGTGTATCGATATACCATTAGTACAGGCCATTGAGTCGGGTTTAGAATGTTTCACCTAGCAGTCCATCCCGTACTAGGGTGTGATGAGGCTTGTGAGCCGTATTTCTAGGATACCTATTTGGTAGTCCGTTCCACACTCATGTTACGTACAGAGATGCGATGAGACTAATGAGCCAAGTACACAGTTAGGATACCGACTTGGTAGTCTGTCCTGCATGATAATACGATGAATCATAACTTGCAAGGATTTGCATTGTGACGATTACTCGATAGCCTGAGTTTTTGGTGGATACCATTTATGAACATGACTCGTCGCCGAGTTATATATGACCGAGGTACTTTGCTCTTGAAAGTACGTGGGATTACATGCCGATATTTATTTTATCTTCCAAGTGACAGTGGAAGATATTATAAATATAATATTATGATGTCTTTACTTTCCTGTACTATTTTCTTTATTTCTTAGTTGGAATCAATGATTAGCGCTTTATAATTTGAGACATATGGTATATACATGAGGGTTTTCTTGTTTGGATTATTTCGCTCGACGTACTAGTCTCGTGTTGTGAGTTTCTAATTGTTGATTACATTTATGTTATTTATTCCTAGTTCGGTATTAATATTTAGTTATCTACAATTTAAGACATATGGTATATACATGAGGGTTTTCTTATTTAGATTATTTTGCTCGACGTATTACGTCTGTAGGCTGTCTAAAAATTACAATGGATAGCTGATCCCTACCAAGCTCCGATAATGGAAGTCACAATCAGACGACTTCCTAATCACTGCATCTGCAACTCCGCAATCGCCACAAATATGACTTCATTTCTGAGATGATTGATTTTGATGGCTGTGACATGCTTGTTAATGAGCAGTGTAATGATTTTAGAAATAAAAGGTTGAATTTAGCTGGTGAGTTACTTGGTAGAGAGCTGTGGGCAAATATTCATCCAGAAGACACTATGGATGTTGATTCCCGTCTAGCTCTCACAACGAAAGCTACAATCAAATAGCTTACGTGCCGACAATCGAAAGTTGCAAATAGAAGACTTTTCACACAGATCGAAAGGAGTTACAATTTGACGACGCTTCCGACAGCAGATGAAAATTCTATTTAGTGGCCTTCACAATCGATGGTGAGAGTTACAATTTGACGACTCTCATACCTTATAACAGGCAAAGATCAATAAGCAATGACCTTTGCAATATCATAATAGACGAGGTTACAAGTCAACAACCTCTCTTAAACGCAGAGTTAATTCCTGCGTTTCTCAAATTCCAAACGCACATATCCTGTGCGTTCGCCAGCAGATACTTAACTCTGCAACGCAGAGTTAAAATCACCAAAACGCATACTTAATGTGCGTTCTTTAACAAACTCAACTGTGCGTCCCAAATTCTTGACGCAGAGTTGAATGCACAAGTGACCTGTGCGTTTCTAATTCTAGAACGCATGCGGCCTGTGCGTTTTCAACCTTTGTCAAAAGGTTTAACTCTGCGTCTCAACCCTCAGACGCAGAGTTAAGGCCCATAACGCCAGATCAAGCGTATGACTCGTTCAAATACGCAGGCGAACGGCTTTAAAACCGTTATCCCACGTTCTGAGGGATTTTCGCTCATTCAGGAGCAGATTGAGGGGTTGGTTACGCCCTAATCTCTCTATAAATAACCGACTTACTCAACTGAATAAATGAAGGGAGGTTGATGATTTTTGGTTGGCTGATCGGTTTCAGCAACAAAACCGTAGAAGGTTGAAAGAGCTGGCATCAAAAACCGCCTAAGGTCAACAAATCTCAGTAGTTCAACAACACGAAGAGGGAGATTTTTGGAGATCATCAAATCTCAGAGAATCCCTCCATTAGTGGAGAATCAACTTGGCTATTAACCGAATCTTCGGTTCTAACAACTCTGTTACAGAGTTTCAACTCACTCTGAGTTCTGAAACTCATTTAAGAGTTTGTGATTAAGCTTGCGCCGTAAGTTAATCATATCAAACCAGTTATTCGGTTTTCAACAACTCTCTTCAGAGTTCTCAACTCGTTCCGAGTTCTTTATACTCATCGAGAGTTCTAAACCGAATTCATCAAACAAGTCAATTGTTCCAGTGAGATAGTACGGTCGGATCGTCAACGGAGAGCAAGTTCGACGCGATCAATCGAAGGAAGCATTCCATCGCTACCAAGAAGAACCCAGAACTAAACAAAGGAGAGAACCAAATTCGTTCTCTTCTCTTTTGTAACCGGAATCCAAATTGTAATCGATTTTGAGAGAATACAAGTCAAATTTTCTTTCATTGTCTTTTTACTGCAAATTTCCAACAAACAAAAGATGGCGACTCTGCTGGGGACTAGCTTCTCTGATGAGGAAGTGGTGGCGCAATCCGACGTCCACCTCACCGGAACCACCGTCGAAACTCTCGTCGTAGAGTTCGACCAAGCCAAGTTCGAGGAGGTTCTCTCCTCTGGGTCGCTTAGCCCTAAAGCTAGGCGTGATACCCACAAGACCTCTAAGGAGGTCACCACTGCTGCTGAGATGCCAAAGAGAGCCCTCTCTTTTGGCCAAGACCTTAAACTCGCTCTGCGAGTTGAAGATTCTTCCCCCGTATCATTACGGCGCATAATAGGTCAAAAGAGACCTATGTCGGAGGAAAGCCCAATCAACGCCGACGATGCTGCGGCCAAGGCGTTGAAACAAGCGAAGAAAAACGCCGCTCGACAGAGGAGAAGATCCATGCGGCGAGCATATCTGCGGAATAGCCGAACTTCGGCCCAACGCAAGAACTGCGTTTCTGAAAATTTGCTCGAACCCTGCGTTTCTCCTCCAGAACGCACACTTCGTGGCAACGAACCCGACTATGAGCCTCGGGTTATCCAGCTCAAACGCGACCCTCAATGGCGTGTTGTTCAACCCAGACGCACACCTCAGGAGTGCGTCCTAAAACGTGACCCCCAAAGGCACGTTCAACCATCCCAACGCACACCACAGCTGTGCGTTCAGTCAAAACAGGACCCCCAGGGGTCTGTTCAAACATCTAAACGCACACCTCAAGGGTGCGTTCAAACAAAACCTGACCCTCAGGGGTCTGGGTCATCAACCAAACGCACATCACAAGTGTGCGTTCAAACAAAGAACGACCCTCAGGGGTCTGTTTCAACATCAAAACGCACACCACAAGTGTGCGTTCAATCAGGACAAGATCCACAAGGATCTGTTCCATCAGTAAAACACAGGCCTCGACCTCGTGTTTATAAACCAAAGCGCGACCTTCATGCTTCGCTTCAAGAACATGACACGGTCCGTCAGGTTCAAAAAGGGCGGCATGGATTTAATGTTCATGTCCAACCCATTCAAAGGCAGGGGGTTCCATCTCCACCTTCACAAAACCGTTCCCAGGTCTCCGACTTGCGGGAACTACTATCAAGAGGAAGGCCAACACAGCACGTGGCCCATTCTTGTCAGTGTGAACGGCTCATTTCCGCTGTCCTATCTGAATGCAGTTGTTGTTCACCCACGCCTAGACAGTCGGTGTTCAACAGGTTAACGAGCGTCGTTAGGCCTCCCAAACGACAACGACGACAGAAGAAAGCCTCTGAAATCGAATATCCTGAGGTCACTATCAACATGATTGGAAGAGGAAAAGCTTCACATTCCGATTCTGACGAGTCACAAAGAAGTCATTCCCCAACTGTTAGGGAAATTTGTGACCAGTTCGAAGGAGTATATCGGAATACTCGGACGCGGACAGGAGCTATTCGCCCGGTTGACTATCAAAAGTTAGCCAGAGGCGTTACAACAAGTGATGAACATTCGGCAATAGCCGAATCTCAATCTTCCAGTTCTGTTGGAGCACAGGAAGTTTCTGCCCACATGACAGGGAACCCCGAAGACATAGCCAAAAGAGTAGACGAACATCACGTCATACTCCAGGCGCAACAGGAGACACTTCTCCAATTGAAGGATATGCTGGCCCAGCTTCTAGCAGAAAAAGGCCAAAACCCGAATCTTCCCGGAGGACAACGTCAAAGGGAAAGCAAAAAGCTCACGAACATTCAGATCGTGAGACTCACAACCTGGAATCCTATTCTGAAGGTGAGAAAGAGGTGGAAAGAGAACTCCATCCTCAGTCCACTAAAATGGATGAATTGGAAGCTCGCCTCAATGCAATCGCCAACAGAAGTAAGCTCCGCGAAGAAGGAGTAGTGAGGCCTTATCCTGCTGAGTGGGATATAGCTCCCTACCCACCAAAATTCAAAGCTCCAACATTACAGCCTTTCGATGGCACGGGATCACCAAATCAGCATATCTACTACTTCAAGTCTCAAACCGGAGATGTAGTAGCAAATGATGCTATCCTGACTCGCTTGTTCATCGGCACTCTTAAAGGGGTAGCCTTTGAATGGTTTATGAAGCTGCCTGATGGGTCTATTCAGAGATGGGTAGATTTGGAAAGGCTTTTCCTAGCCAGGTTCTTTGAGGATGACACCGAGGTCTCGGTCCCGACTCTTCTCGCCACTAAACAGAGGAAAGGAGAGTCTATCAAGGCTTATGTAGAGAGGTTCCGCAGCATGGCATTACGATGCCCCTCAGGTATGACTCAATCAACCTTGGTTGAAACTTGCAGGCACAACCTGCAGACCCAACTCCTTGCTCAAATGGGGGTAGCAGAATGTCGCTCCTGGAGACAACTGGTATCGCAAGGAGAACAAGCCGAAGAGATTGTAGCTCGGGTGAAAGCCGAAGAAGCTGCACAGCCCAAGCCGCAACAACAACAGCAACGTAATCAGAACAACGCCCAACGGTCTAAAGGAAAAGAGACCTTAGCAGCTGATTACACGCGAGTACCGCCTCCCACGAACCAGGGCAAAACGCCTAATAAGCAAAAAACGCCCAAACAATATTCCTTCAAGGAGGAACATGTGGACACCTTGTTCCAGCTGCTGCGGAAGAATAACAAACTACAGCTTCCTGAAATCAGGAAGCCGGATGAAGCAGGGAAGGTAGATGACCCTAATTACTGCCGCTACCACAGATTCCTGGGTCATCCTACCCGGAGATGTTACATCTTTAAAGATATTCTCCAAAATTTGGTGGATGCTAAAGTGCTCACTCTGAAGCCCGAGCAAAAGACGGTGTCTACCAACATGATAGCAGTGCAGTTCGGTGACTTCCCCCCAGTGACAACCGCAGATGGCGTGGTCCCCATCCATAAGGGTGAGATGCACTTGAAGAATACTGACTTGCATAGTCAGAAAGACAAGGGACTGGTACCCCTCACCACTCCAAAAGGGGAGATCATGTGGGTTCATCCTGATTTGGTCGGAGATCAACAGTGGACGAACACCTCATCCAAGAAGAAAAGAGGAAAGGCTAAGGCATCCAACATGATTAGCCCCTCTGTTAATGAGAACGATGATTTGCTCAAACCGCTTACCGACTCAGAAGATGAGAGGATTGTTCTAGCGGCATATCCAGAAGGCAACCCCGGCACTCGGTCAGGGAAGACTTACTTGAAGGACTACAACCAGAACCCTCAAGAAACTGAAGAACAACCCCAAGACGCTGGGGGTTCTGTGCCAAAGAAGCCTGCCGATAAAGGGAAGCAAAAAGAACTCCGGTTCAACAGAAATCTCCACCAGGACTCCGGAGAATCGAGTGCTCCATTTCAATTCAATGTCATGGCACAGCTGGCCAACATACCGGCCAGAATTACACTATATGAGCTCCTAAAGTTGTCAAAAACTACCAAAGAAGCTCTAATTGAAGCTTTGAAGAATACGGAGAGCTTCATCACACAAGTTGCTCCAATTCCCGAAGTTTCTGAAGATCAAACTTGTCGGCAATGTCTGCAAGCTTCAAGAAGTTTACCTTGTATATCGTTCACTCAAGAAGATATGCAGGTTAAACACGAACATGACAGACCTTTGTATTATACAGGGTATATCGGATCTTCCGAAATCAGTCGTGTCCAGGTTGACCCAGGCTCCGCACTCAGCATCATGCCTTATAGGGTCATGCAGGTCTTAGGGATCCCTCTGCATAGGTTACACACTACACAGACTACCATTTTCGGGTTCAATGCCAACAGCACTCGACCCCTTGGGAAGATAAAGCTCAGATGTCAAATTGGAGACCTCAAGTCCGAGGTGACATGTTACATCATAGACGCGGACACTTCCTACAATTTATTGTTGGGAAGACCCTGGATACATGCAAACCGCATTGTCCCGTCTACCCTACATCAGGTCATGAAATATGCCAATGATGAAGGAGAAGTCCGAACTCTAATTGCAGAAAAGTATCCCTTCCGAGGGGTGGAAAACTTTCACACGGACTCGGTTTTCTACCTGGAATCCCAGGAGAAAGAAGACGCGGACAGTGGCAATGAAGCCGACATTGAACCAGATCCTGATGAAGATTGTCCGTGGGAATTGAACTTAGATGTTATGGGTCAAGATGAGGGAAATAATAATGTACCGAGCGAGGGAGAGTGGTGCATTAATGAAGATTTGCTTTTAGCGTACTTGCCTGATGTGTCCTCTAGTAATGAACCAGTAGAGAATAATTCTAATGCAGGTACTGACCCATGGCACACACTGTGCACGAAAGCATCACTTGCTTTGCCTCTCAAGTCATCCTTCGCCTCGGATGAAGAAGCAGAAGATGTACAGAAGGCTTTCTTCAAAGTCCCGTCCAAAAGGAAAGGGCAGAAGCAGATCTGTTTTGGTAAAGTCAAACCCGAACAACTCAAACGAGGAAGTTCGGAAGAAAATGATGGAAGCCCCAAATTCCATTACCATGAACCCAATTCTATACACTTAATGAAACGAATGGGGTATAACTTTAATGAGAAACAGGGTCTGAATTTCGGAAAAGGTAGACGAACCCCGATCCGAATGTCTCTAACTCCTATAGGAAAGCCTCCAGATTATTATCAAAAAACTGGAAGGGGCTTAGGTTATGTCACAACTCCCCCTGCCTCAGAAAATGACATCAGTAATTATCTGCGTCAAGATCATTCATCTGGAACATCTTCCTGGGAATCCGATGTCAGTGTTGGACCTTTCTTTAAAGGTCTGACTGTAAACATGGCTTCAACCAGTCACCCTGATGAAGATGCAGGGGGTGATGAAGAGTTAGTCGAATCAACCGACGATCCTTGGATCAAGCGTCTTAACATCTTGTGGGATATGCGCTTCGAACAACGCGAACCACCCACTGAAGATAAGGTGATCCAGGTCAATATGGGAGACAAGTCTGACCCCAAACCTATCTTTATAGCTGAAGACCTGTCATCATCCGAAAAAGAAGACCTTATATTTCTCATCCGAGAATATATAGATGTCTTTGCTTGGAATTATGAAGATATGCCTGGCCTTGACCCGAAGGTGGCCGTGCACCGTCTCAACATCGATCCGGATGCAAAACCCGTTAAACAACAACAACGCAGGTTTCGTCCAGAGATCATGGAATCAATTGAGTCAGAAGTTAAAAAGCTTATAGACTCAGGTTTCGTTAGGGAGGAACAACACCCGGACTGGGTGGCCAACATTGTTCCAGTTCCCAAGAAAAACGGTAAGGTCCGGATATGCATTGACTTTCGCGACCTTAATACAGCTTGTCCGAAGGACGAATTCCCGCTTCCTATCACAGATGTTATGATCGATAACACCTGCGGATATGAAAGAATGTCTTTCATGGATGGATTCTCCGGGTACAATCAGATCAAGATGCACCCAGACGACGAGAAGCATACCGCGTTCAGAACACCGCTGGGGGTGTATTGCTACACAGTGATGCCCTTCGGCCTGAAAAATGCAGGTGCAACTTATCAACGAGCAATGAACACAATCTTCCATGAGCATCTGCGAAAGAAGATCGAGTGCTACATTGACGATATAGCAGTGAAAAGCCAACATAAAAGTGATCATCTTGCAGACTTGAGGACAATGTTCGAAATCATGCGGACACATCAGCTGAAGATGAACCCTACAAAATCATTTCTTGGGGTATCAAGTGGAAAATTCCTGGGATTTATCGTCACATCCAAGGGAATTTCTCTTGATCCAGAGAAAGTACGTGCCATTCAAGACATGTCACCTCCGAAGAATCTCAAAGAGCTCAGAGGTTTGCAAGGTAGATTAGCCTACATTCGAAGATTCATATCAAATCTTTCTAGGCGCTGCCAGCCTTTCTCTAAGCTCATGAAGAAAGGGATATCTTTTGTTTGGGATGCTGAGTGTCAAAGAGCATTCGAGGAGATTAAGAGATATCTCACTCAACCGCCAGTTCTCGTGGCCCCGATATCAGGAAAACCGTTCCTGTTATATGTGAGGGCTATGGATCATTCTCTCGGAGCTTTGTTAGCCCAGAACAACGATCAAGGTCAAGAGCAAGCCATCTATTATCTGAGCAGGACTATGATGGGAGCCGAACACCGGTACAATCCGGTCGAAAAAGAATGTCTCGCCTTGGTATTCGCAATTCAAAAGATGCGACATTACCTAGTTGGACAAACCATTCAGGTCATCTCTAAGGTGAATCCCTTGAGAGTTCTGATGACGAAACCATCATCTCTGAATAGTCGACTAGCAAAGTGGGCTATTCTCTTGTCACAATACGACATGCAGTTCATGCCTCAAAAGGCGGTTAAGGGCCAAGCATTGGCAGACTTCTTAGCCGATCACCCAGTATCGGGAACGTCTAAGTTGTATGAAGAATTACCTGACGAAGTCGCTGAAGCTTGCGTCATCCAGGAAGCTACGCAAGTGTGGAAGTTATTCTTCGACGGCGCGTCTAGAGCAAACCCTCATGGAGCAATCACTGCGGGAGTAGGAGTAGTATTAGTCTCTCCGAATGGTCATGTAATCCCAAGAGGATTCTCCCTAATCGAACCTTGCACCAACAATGTAGCGGAGTATAATGCTCTGCTATTAGGAATGCAATGTGCCGAAAAACTTAATGTTCAGAACCTCGAAGCTTACGGTGACTCTCAGCTAATCGTTAATCAAGTCCGAGGAGAATACGAAGTACGTCATGAGGATTTGATCCCGTACTACTTCGCGGTGCTAGAACAAGCTCAAAAGTTCGAAGGTTTCTTCATCGAATATGTACCACGAGCTCAGAATGCGTATGCAGATGCTTTAGCCTCCTTGGCAACTTCATTAGCACTGCCACCAGAAGTTGAAACAACGATTCCAGTCATGGGACGGAGACTATGCTTTTCCAAGATCCCCATGGAAGAAGACCCAGACGAGACGACGTCAGGAGAAGTCTGTACGGCATTTATGGAGTTTGAAGCTAGGGATTGGCGGTTCCCCTACATCGACTATGCCCTGTATGGAATTCTGCCCGATGATCCTAAGGAAGCGGCTTCTATCAAACGAAAAGCCCTCCGATTCTATTACGATGCAGTTTCTCAAGTCCTGTATCGCAAATCACACGATGGAGTCTTACTTAGATGCCTTTCCCGAAATGAAGCGAAGGAGGCTCTCAAAGAGGCTCATGACGGGTTGTGTGGAGCTCATCAGCCCGGGGCTAAATTAGGAGATCGCCTCCGACGAATCGGTTATTATTGGCCGAAAATATTTTCAGATGCGGTTGACTATGCTAAACATTGTCACGCATGTCAGATTCATGGGGATTTTATCCACCAAGCACCTGGAAATCTACACCCCACGTCGGCATCCTGGCCTTTCGAAATGTGGGGTATGGATATTGTAGGACCGATTTCCCCTCCGACGTCCAAGGGACACCGGTTCATTCTGGCTGTGACTGATTACTTCTCCAAATGGGCGGAGGCAGTCCCGTTAAAAGAAGTCAAGACTTCAAATGTAATCAAGTTCATCAAACATCACGTTGTCTACCGTTTTGGAGTACCACGACGAATAGTTCACGATAACGGGACGCAATTCGTCAGCTTCGGATTCCAGAGATTCTGTGATAAATTCAGGATCCAAAGTGTTGCATCTACGGCGTATTATCCGCCGGCAAATGGTCTTGCAGAAGCATTCAATAAAACCATAGTGAAACTTCTCAAGAAATTTGTTTCCAAGAGTCGACGTGATTGGGACGAAAGGCTCGGCGAATGTCTGTGGGCCTACCGCACAACGGTGAGAACCCCTACAAGAGCTACACCATTCTCCTTGGTATACGGCTGTGAGGCGGTATTGCCATTAGAAATTCAGATCCCTTCTCTGAGAATCGCGGTTGTAACCGGATTAACAGAAGAAGAAAAACATCAACGACGTCTGCAAGAACTTGAAGCCTTAGACGACAAACGACTCAAGGCTCAGCAGCAGATCGAATTGTATCAAGCTCGTATTTCCAAAGCCTACAACAAAAAGGTTAAGGAACGGATTTTTAAGAAAGGCGATCTGGTTTTGGCTAACAGACGACCCATGGTGATGACACACAAAACCAAAGGGAAGTTTAATCCTAAATGGGAAGGGCCATTCGTAATAGATTCAGTCTATTCAGGTGGAGCTTATCGCCTTATCAATCAAAAAGGAGACAGGCTCATGATGCCAATTAATGGGAAATTCCTTAAGAGATATTTTCCGTAAATCATGTAGCCCGCTTCTTGTTCTTGTAAATTCCAGCCGAGTGGGACTGGGGGTTGCCAATTCATAATGCATTTTGGGAATAAATTGTAACATTTCTTGTCTTGTATATCGTCATGTTAACATTACACCTCTGACGATTGAAGCTTTCTGGAGTTATTCTAAGTAATAATGAAGAGAATTTCAGTTTTATGCCAAATTAACATTACATTTATAAATTTCGTTTTATTCTTCGTTGTCTCGAATTAAAATTCAGCAAAAAGAGATAATGAAGACTAAAATGATATCGTTTTCATTCCATATTACAAATTGACGTACAAAGGTGAAGACGATCGAAGTAAAAAACGATACACAATTACTCCTTAGCAAAAAGAAGTGCAAATCCTAGGCGTTGGGATCCATCAGCTTAAAAGACTTGAGCTTGGATTTTAAAGCTGATATTTTATCCTCACGAGCCTTCTTGACTTCTTCTGTTATCTGGCTCTTGAGTTCCTCTTCATTCGGTGCTGCTGCTGCGAGCTCTCGTCTAATTTTATCAGCGGTGGCAAGTTCGTCGCAATAACCTACGAGGAGCCTGTTACAGTAACCAGCCAGCCCTTTGAAAATTTCCATACCGTCGGCGAGTTGAGCATTTATTTGCGGTGTCTCAACGCCAGCACGAGTAAGTTCTGTTGCTTTATCCCGGAGATCAATAGCAAGTTTGCCCATGAGCCTTGTGACCAGAGAAGTTCTTCACGCAAGTGAGCAACACGAGATTCTGCTTCGGATAAGCTCTTCTGGAGAACCTCTTGCTGTCGCGCTTTTAAAGCCTTAGCCTCAGAGAGAGCTTGATCCACTTCTGGTCCTATGTCATCGCGTTGCAGCATAGAAAGGAACTCCAGCTCATACTCTAAGATAATGATACCCTCGCGACAATTTTCGGTCCATACTATATTCCCCTGGTCCCTAATTTTGGCAACACACTCCAGCAGATGGGGTTCAAAGACCTTGAAACTCACATCCCCGAGACTGACGACGTCAATGGTCATTTGCATCCAATGCTCTAGTTGTTCGATAAGCTTCCTTAAAGTTTCCGAGCTTGGGGGTGGAGCAGTTGGATAAGTAAAACAATTCGCATAATCAGTGCGAATGGGACGGTCGACAGCTTCAGAAGACGGCCCTTCGGGCATACTTGGTGCTGGATCCGGGATGGTTAATCCCTGCCCAGCTGCCGTTATTTCTGGACCAGAAGGAGCAGCCGGGAGTATGGTCTCCTCTGTCTCCTCAGGAGACGCAACATGTGCCGACTTGATGGCATCCCCCATCAACTTGGACTTTTTGGAAGTCTTAGCTGCAGTAGGTTTCCGCTTGCGTATTTTCTTGTCATACTGGGCAACCTCATCAGCAGTAAGAGCCTTCTTCCCTGAGGATCTCAAAGAGCGAGGCTTAGGAAGAGGTGCACTCTCGAAAACTTCTTTAGTGTCCTCTTCTTCAAAGGGTTTAGCAACAGGTAATTCCTTCGGGATCTCTTCGATTCCAGCCGCCTCTCGTTCGCAGGACAGATAATCCTCAATACCCGGTAATCGAGTCCTGCCAGAACCACTTCTCGACTTATAAAGCCCCCGGATTTCATTTATACACGAAGTGTATATATCATATTCTGGGATTTGAGAAGCCTTGTCAAACCAATCGCGAAAATCCGCCACAGTGGAGCAGCTAGGCGGCAAACTAGGCAAAGTGAATTGCGCATGGGTTCCTCGGGCGAGGAAGAAATACCAAGCACGGGCCCCTTCATATAAATTTCCAATATGAGCTAATCGCGGGTTAGGGTTGCCAACATAAAGCTGGTCGTACCCAAATTGTCGAGCGAAGCGCGAAGGGATATAAGGCTCAATTATGCATCTCTCGCCTAATCGAAGGACCAAGTAGCCCACTCGGATGGCGAGAAGCCATTGGAAAGTTCCCATGTTTAAGAGTGAGGATTCCTCAAAGACCACATCACCAAACTTCGGGCCTTCTTCTTCAGCCCCGTCGAAACAAGGACGGCAGCAAAAAAGATCATAGTTGTTTTCCAGAGATAAGAGTTGTCTGGCCCGGACTATATACACGGTCGTCCATGTGGCCGACTCAAGCCTCTGGATGAAAGGAACAGAAGTTTCATTGTCATGCACGATCCCCGTCATTAACGAGGGACAATGCAGCACGAACCAAGCCATTAGATAAGTATAGGGCATGGGAACACGGGGTTGAAAAGTCTTCCAGACTTTCCTCCCGGCAATATTCATCTCTTTGACATCAAGGAGTTCGGAGGTCAAATCTCGTAAGCCTCTCTGCAGGCAGCCCGTCATTGCAGGGAGAAGACTTAGTGGTTTCCCATAAGTTAGGAGAACAGCGGGGTAAACTACCTCAACCAAGACTGATTCTGTTGGTCTCGACGGCACAACGCACCGTTTCAACCATAGTATCAAGAAGCCAGCAAAGAGTGCCATGTCAGAAATGGGAGTAGCGGCTTGATGATGAAAGCTCTCAAACTCACTGCCAGCTTCGAACCCATCTTCTAAATGTTGATTCTTATAAACAGCCTGAGTAGCCCTGATGTGGGCTTTAATACTCCCAGCGGAGTTGACAGCAAGACGGGTCACCTTAGAGTCTTTCTGACCCAAGTTCTGAAATAAGTAATCCGCCCAAGCGGTATGCATGAGGCCACTCCCGCGTGTTCCGGCGACCTGAGCGCAGATATGGAAATGACACATTAATTCCCAAAAAGTGTCATAAATCTCCGGATGAGCAGTCTTTAAAATGGATAGTTCCTCAGTGGTGGGGACAAATTCTTCATATGGCGTTTGGCCAAAAGATAGTCCCGATATCGCATGCATCTCGTGGAGAGCAAATCCCAACTCCCCAACAGGTGTGAAGAAAGTGCAGCTATCCGGATTGTACCGCTCCAGCATAGCATAGAAGCAGGGATAGTTCTGAACAATCCCGCGTCTCGTAGCCTGTACTGATATCGTAAGGCCAGACTGAGCAAGAGGCTCCTTGAGTTCCTCTAAGACAAAATCCACCATCCTAGTCCACCAGCCGTCCTCTCCAGAGAACAACCAGCCTGGAGAACGAAAAGCTTGTGCAGGGAATTCCCCGCGAGAAGCAAGAAACTGGCGTATGAACATGTTCGCTGGAAGAGGCGCTTCCCGACTAAGTTCTTTCTTCTCAAATCTACCGGGTCTCAAACCTTTGAGCTGCCCGCCAATTTGAACACGAGAGGATCGACCAGATCCAAACGATACGTTTTCCTTCTCTTTGACAAGTTCGAAGGCCAGACCCCTGCGACCACCAACACTCAAGAAGTAGGAAAGTGGGTACATTCTCTTCATACTAGGAAGGAACAGTAATCGATCATCGACTCTCCGAAGCATCCGGGAGTCCTCTACGCACCCAACTTGCCCATCGGCAGATATGTGGTCTCCGAACAAAAATGATGGTTTGACAAACTGTTCCAGACCTGCAGGAGTCTCTAAATCCACATCGGTGATCAGAGCTCTAAGAGTGGAACTCCCAGCAAACCTAATCAAGTGTGTCCGTTCCAAGCTCGGAAAAGTGCACAAAGGAATTTCTCTGCGAAGACCAAAAGCTCTCCCCACTTCTGGGTCATCAGTGTAGTTGAAATGTTGCTCCGGTAGAAGTGGCACATTGGGAAAAAGCACTGTAAAATCAGAAGCAAGGGTTAGTAGCAGAAATAAATTGCTAGTACGAAAGACAAATTCCACGTGTCAAGCGTTAAATACAAGGGTCAACCCTTGTAGCAACATTTGAACGTAGACATTTGAACGCAAAGGTCAAACCCTGCGTTATCAACATTTGAACGCAGAGGTCAAACCCTGCGTTATCAATATTTAAACGCAGAGGTCAAGACCCGCGTTCAAACTTCATATCCAAACATAGGAGTCTTAACTCTATGTTTCCTTAAACGCAGTCTTAAGTATGCGTTTTCTTTTTTTTAACGCAGAGCCCAAACTCTGCGTTCCCAATTTTAACATAGAGACTGGGCTCTATGTTTCTTAAACACAGAGTTTAAGTCTGCGTTTCCAATTTATAACGCAGAGCCGTAACTCTGCGTTTCTGAGGAAAAAACGAGCCATCTTCCTCGTTGATGAGAACCCATCTAGGGTTTACAAAGATTTGTTGAAACGAGTTGCCGTGGCCGTCACCTACCACAGCAACGGGGTCCGTGTGACAGCGACAACAGCGCCGAAGCGCTCATCAAAGCAGCGGTATCGCCGGTGTTCTCAGCCGGCGACGCCTCCGAAGCCGCCTTGACGACTTTCTTGGAACCCGCACTCATCCTTCTGGGCGCCATGTGGATGGTAGGTCGGAAAAGATGGAGTTCGTCGGAGTTCGTCGGAAAATCAACCGAGATTGAAACGAGAAATCTCGTTCTTGGAACTAAGCAAGGCGAAAGAGTCGAATGACTCTTGATGTGACCTTATAGGTCTATTTATAACAGCCGTAGGGCTGTTAAATCGTATTGGAACTCTAAGAAAGAATCCCAACCGAATCTAAAACGTGATTTTTCACGTTAATGGATAAAGTCGGTTAGACTTTAACGCAAGATTCGCCTCTGCGTTCGATTTCGTTAACGACAGGCACAAACCGGCGTTATAAGAGTTCTTAACTCTGCGTCTCGAACCTTAAACGCAAAGGTTACCCCTGCGTTGTGGTTATTTAAAACAAAAGACACACTTTTGTATTGACAAATCATGATACTTATTTCTCAAAGTTCATGAACCCTTTCAGCATGACATCATTAAACTTCTGTATTTCCTCAGCAGAGTTTAAATCCTCGTCAGGTTAATATTACACCTCAGACGAACGTCATCCCTACAGAGCTTGGATTTGGCTTACATCATCATAACGATAATTCCTCTGTTAAAATCCACTTATCGATTCTCATCAAGTGAACGATAAGTCTCAAAATCATTCGAATCATAATCAATTTGCTAACTCTTTCTCGAAGGAGTAGTAAGTATCCAATTCATCGGCTCCCTTTAATGGAGTGATAAAATTCTCAAAATCTTGTTTGAATCACAAGTACAGGAAATCATCATTCCGATGATAAATCACTTAGCAAATTTCCCCTGTGAGATGCTAAGTCCCCTAGATGTGCTCAAATCACATTAATATTCTCTTGTCACGTTAACACTACACCTCTGACAAAAATCCACTTATCGACTCTCTTCAATAGAGCGATAAGTCCTCTAAATTGCTTTTATGGCAA
>BQKN01001009.1:693445-709316 GCA_022839385.1 Asparagus kiusianus
TATATATATATATATATATATATATATATATATATATATAACGCAAAAATTACAATTTTTTTGACTACCTTACTTTGATTGAAAAGTATTTTGCATGAATGATATGGGATACGATTTTCTTATTGTGATACGTTATGTGATATATACATATATGTTTGCGATCTCATTTATTGTGTCTAATAAGCTCTCCTCCTGATAATATAAATGTCGGGACGAGGATATGGTCGAGGTAGAACTCATACTCGGAGAGCTGGGCAAGCAAAGCATGCGCCACAGCAGGCTCCATAGTATTTGATCGACTTGGTAACGTCGATTGCGGAAGCAGAGACTAGAAATAATCGAGGAGCGAGTAACGAACCAGACTTCACTTTCTGAAGTTCTACCACCAATTGTACTAGCTGTGCCTGTTAAAGATGTAATACCGATGACTACACCATCACCACATCTAGCTATTAATAGAGTAGCAGAGAGCGAAGCTTGACTCGGTAAGATTAAGGAAGATATTAGAAGTTGTGAGCATCGAAATTTTAGGACACATTAGATTCAGTTGCAGTTTATAAAAGGAAGAAATATGTGGGAAGTGTTACTAGATATACTTAACGTCGATTCAGTACATAAGTAGAGGTTAGCTATATTCAGCTTAAAGGGCAACGCCGGAGGGTAACACCGACTTCAATTTGCACCGGAGCAACGAATGTCAATTACATAGGAGGATTTCACCTACTACTTCGATAAATAGCTAAAACTAGCCGATTAGAGCAGGGAAACATACTGATAGTTAATTATAAAAATAGGACTATCTGGAGACAAGGGCAAGGGCAAAAAATCTTTTGCAAGACTTAGAAGACCCTAGCAGCAGGGCAAGAATTTTCACGCCAGTAACATAGACAAGGACACGGGAAACAGCAGAACTGTGGTCAGAATCAGCAGTCGTAGGGCCGCGGTTACGATCAACCGTCGCAGAGGACAGAGGCATCACCTGTCATTCTTAGGATTGAGGGGCCAACAGGTCAGATTTGCACAATCCAAGAGATTCCTAAGAGATAGATAGTCTTATATGTTCCACCGCCAGTAGTTCAGCATTCGCTAGCTACCAGCAGAGTTTATGCAGTCGTACCACGTGATCATAGTGCAAGTGGAGCCAAAGTGGAAGGTACTTTCTTAGTAAATTTGTTTTCTGCTCGGATCTCATACCTTCATGGATAGACTTAAGTTAGTTGACATCCCTTAGACATCCTGTTATCCATCTCTACTCCTTTAGGGGAGGTATCCCTATTAGAGAGTGTCTGTAGGAGATGTGTCATCAGTTTTGATGAGTCCGAGTTTATTATGGATCTGACCATTTAATGGATGGCGGATTTTGACGTTATTCTTGATATGGATTAGCTATCATCCTATCATATCAGTATAGACTATTTTGCTAAAACAGTTAGCTTGCGGGGATCCGATGGGTCTGAGTTGATATAGCGACCTCACAGGGTAACCAGTTTGCGGAGTTATTTCTAGCGTACATCAAAAATGTGATGCTGAGAGATCAGAGTGTCGATTTATACGAGACTAGAGTTATCTCAGATTATCAGCATGTTTTTCAGGACTTACCTGGGTTACCTCCTATAAGAGATGTTGAGTTCTGCATCGAGTTACAACCCGACATAGCACCAATATTCTGAGCACCCTATCGTATGGCACCTACTGAGATGAAGGAGCTACAGACTCAGCTAGATGAGCTTTTGTCTTAGGGTTTTATTCGCCAGAGTCATTCTCCATGGAGAGCACCAGTCCTTTTCCTGAAGAAGAAGGACGGTAGTATGCGCTTATGTATAAATTATCATGAGTTGGACAATGTCACTATCCGGAACATATATCCACTATAGAGGATTGACGACTTGTTCGACAAGATACAGGGAGAGTAGCATTTCTCGAAGATTGATCTTTGTTCTGGCTATTATCAGTTGCGAGTTTGGGAGATGGATATTCCCAAGACCGCCTTTCTGACTCGATATAGGGTCCTTCGAGTTTCTTCTCATTCCATTTGGATTGACCAAGCATCTGCGGTATTCATGGATTTGATGAACTGAGTTTTCCATCTATATTTGAATAAATTTGTGATCGTATTCATCGTTGATAATCTTATCTATTTGAGATTGGAGGCAGAGCACGACATTACGAGAGCATCAATTATACGCCAAGTTCAGTAAGTGCAAGTTTTGGCTTTTTGAAGTTAGATTTTGGGCCACGTCATCAGCAAGGAGAGTATTACAGTAGATCCAGCAAAGATGGAGGCAGTACTTGATTGGGAGTCGCCGAAAACCATTTCAGAGATTCGTAGTTTCTTGGGTTTGGCAGGTTATTATAGGAAGTTCACTCAGGACTTCTCAAAGATTTTGACGTCACTTACATACCTTACGAACAAGGGTGTACAGTTTGTTTAGGGTACGGAGTGCCAGGAGATCTTTGAGACTTTGAAGGCTAATTTGACTATAGTGCCGGTATTGATTAATCCGAACAGTGATAGGACCTTTATCATCTACACAGATGCAATGCTATCAAGTCTAGGAGGTGTTTTTGATGTAGACCCAGAGAGTAGTGGCATATATTTCATGACAGTTGAGGATGCATGAGCAGAATTATCCCACGCACGACTTGGAGCTAGCCGCAGTAGTCTTCACACTAAAGACATAGAGACATTATCTGTATGGAATGCAGTTTGAACTATTCACGGATCATCAGAGTTTGAAGTACCTCTTCTCTCAGAAAGAGCTACATTAGAGACAATGACGATGGGTTGAGTTTATTAAGGATTATGAATTTACAATTCAGTATCATCCGGAGAAGGCGAACGTAGTAGCAGACGCGTTGAACAGGAAGCGTCAAAATCGGATTTTAGCTTTGAGGAGTTTGTTGTATCGAGATCTTCACACTCATAGCCAGTTTAATGTTATGCCAGATATTGGCGGGAGCAGCGCATTTTTAGGAGCTTTGTTAGTATAGCCATCTTAGAGTGATAGAGTGGACATAGATCAGCTAGAGAACTCTTGAATTTAAATCCGAAAGAAGGAGATTTCCAAAGAGCCAAAGGCTGATTGGACCGTTGGAGCAGATAGAGGACTTCGAATGAAGGGTTGATTAGTGATGCCAAGTAATCCACAGTTGAAGAATGACTTATTTGATGAGGTATATCGCACCAGGTATGCAGTGTATCCAGACACAACTAAAATGTACAAGGACCTAAAGAGATACTTTTGGTAGAGTGTCATGCGTAGAGAGATTACAGAATATATGACTAAATGTTTTACCTGCCAGTAAGTAAAGGTAGAACACCAGAGACCCGTAGGAATCCTACAGCCTTTACCCATTTAAGAGTGGAAGTGGGCAGATATATCTATGGATTTTATTGTAGGATTGTCGAAATTGAAGAAGGGGAACAATTCAGTTTGGGTGATAGTGGATCGATTGACGAAGTCGGCACATTTTATACTAGTGAAGACGACTTATACGATAGGGACTTATGCGAGGATATTCATTTAGGAGATTGTGAGATTGCATGGAGTTCCAGAGATGATTGTATCAAATCGAGGTTCGGTTTTCACTTCATATTTTTGGAGGAGCTTCCAGAATTCTTTCGATAGCTAGTTATCGTATTCTAGTGTTTTCCACCCGCAGACAGACAGACAATCTGAGAGAGTGAATCAAGTATTGTAGAACATGTTGCGGGCATGTGTTGTAGATTTTTAGGGCAACTGGGAGGACCATATCTCATTTATTGAGTTCACTTATAAACCAGTTATCAAGCGACTATTAGCATGACACCTATGAGGTGTTGTATGGGAGGCCTTGTAGATTGCTTATTTTTAGGCAAAACCATAGGACAGTTTGCTACTTTGACTGGAGCTTGTGAGACAGACCATAGAGAATATAGCAATAATTCGGGAGTGCATTCTCGTAGTGCAGAGTCATCAGAAGAGTTACGCAAATCAAAGGCGACGACCATTAGAGTTCATGGTTGGGGACTATGTATTATTGAAAGTATCGCCAATGAAGGGAGTTTAGCGATTTAGTAGATGAGGAAAGCTTGCCCCGAGATACATTGGTATGTTCAGGATAGTTGAGCGCATTAAAGTCGTTTCGTATTGGCTAGATCTTCCAGCATTGATGTCGAGTATATACGATATCTTCCATGTTTTGATGCTTAAGAAGCACTTACGAGGCTAGGAGCAGCAACGAGTGTTAGACGCGCCAGAGGTTGAGCTACATGATGATTTAACTACGATTGAGATGCCAATTTGTATTCTTTTGAAGGAGAATAAAAGACTTAGAAATAAAGTGATACCTTTAGTTAAAGTTCAATAGAACTGGAAAGGAGCTGAGGAGGTTTCTTGGGGGCACGATGAGGATATGCGTCATGACGATCCGCACCTATTTGAGAAAGTAAATTGTTTGGATATGATCTGCCTGTATTTATGATTATCTGTATGCTCATATTTATACTTAATGCTAGAATTGTGGTATTAACACTTAACTCCAAATTATTCGGAACACATGGTATTTATATGGGGGTTCCTTGTTTGGATTTTTCGTCTGACGTACTTGTTCCGCTTAGTTAGGGGTTAAGTGGGAGTATTTGTATTCTAGATTGTTAAGTATAGATATCAAGGAAGATTTTAGGGAGCGCGAAGATGTTATACGTCGCGACTACACGCACCTGTTTGAGTAGGTAAATTGATTGATTTTGATTGGTGTTCATGATTATCTATATGATCATATTTATATTTAACGCTAGAACGTTGGTATTAACACTTAGCTCCTAATCGTTTGGAACACATGGTATATATATGGGGGTTCCTTATTTGGATGTTTTGCCCGACATACTAGTTACATTTAGTTAGGGGTTAAGTGAGAGTATTCGTATTCTAGATTGTTAAGTATAAATATTGCTATGTTTCATATCTAGAGATTAATAGTACGAGATATGCATGTGAGGATTTTCTTGTCTGGATTATCTCCTCAACATACTTGGTATTATTAATCTCTAAGATACGATTACAGAATTTCAGGGACGAAAAGGGAGAAAGAATGTAAAACCCCATAAATTTGAATATATAGTGATAAATATTATTTATTTATGATTGAGTATGCTAGGAATTTATTTGAGATCAATTCAATGTATATATGTGAGTGTAGAAGAGAATCATGCACGGAACATACACAAACAGACTGATTTTAGTAGTCGACTAGTAAGGTGATTAGTTGACTAATAATGGTATTAGTCAACTAGTCGGGCTGTTTTCATATTCCTAATGGGTTTCAGATCGGATTCGTTTTGTTTCGAGCCTAGACTTATATCTATGTATATATACATGTTTTAAACCCTATTCCTGTACTTTTCACGTGAGTTCACAGTCACCCTCTTCCCTCAAACCCTAGATCTTGTTTTTGGTGTTTCTGGAGCTTCGAGACGTATAAGCATGCGAAGGGCGAGATCGTGGGCTTTTTGTCGAAGAGAGATCTTGCACACGTATTTGAGGAGCTGCAGCATATTGTTAAGGCAAGATCATCTTTACTCAAACCCATTCCTATAGTTAATTCATGATTTAATATGTTTAATTGATGAATCTCATGTTAAAACTTAACCTGATATGATAAAGTTTAGATTTTTGATGATTAAATCATTAACTAATGCTAGATCTATAGTTTTTCTAGCTGTTTATATTAGATTCATGATCATGATCATTAGTTTTGCTTTTAATTTTATTTTTAATATGTTAATCATATTCTAATCATGCTTAAACCCTAGTTTAATAATTATTTGAGTTTTCATGTTAATTAAAGATGCTAAAACCCTAGGTTGGTGATACCTAAGTAACGTAAACATGTTTAAACAAAATTACCTCTGTTAAATGTTTAGATTTTACCATGTTTAGTTAATTATGTTAATAATTTATGTGTTATTTGAGAAATTTGGTTAATTAGGATGCTAACCCTAATTTGATTAATTTAAGAGCTTAAATATTATTGAGATAATCTTCGTTAAATAATTATCAAGTTTTTAATCTTGTTTTATGCCTCATGATGATAGAATTTGAGTTTTGAACGAGTTATAATATACGAAACATACACAGGAAATCAACAGACTGGTTTCAATATGTCCAGTCGACTACTACTGTTAGTAGGCGACTAGTAAGGTAATTAGTCAACTAATAAGGGTATTAGTCGACTAGTCAGGCTGCTTCTTGTTGTTTCTAGCACTTTTGAGTTATGATCATGGGGTTTGAGTCGCATGATGATACACTTACAGTCATGAGTACGCACATATAATATCGTAGCACACACATGGATATCCTGATGGGAATTTGACAAGTATTGATCGGTTTATACCTGAGATAGAGGTTGATTACATAGTTATATACATGTTGGATATCATTGATAAGTACCGCTCAATACGTGGAGTAGTGCGTCGATATACCATTAGTACAAGCCATTGAGTCGAGTTTAGGATGCTTTAGCTAGCAGTCCGTCCTACACTAGGGTACGATGAGACTTATGAGCCGTATTTCTAGGATACCTATTTGGTAGTCTGTCCCGCACTCGTGTTACGTAAAGAGATGCGATGAGACTAATGAGCTGAGTACACAGTTAGGTTACCGACTTGGTAGTCCATCCCGCATGATAATACGATGAATTATAACTTATAAGGATTTGCATTATGACGATTACTCGATAGTCTGAGTCTTTGGTGGATGCTATTTATGAACATGACTCATAACTGAGTTATATATGACTGAGGTACATTGCTCTTCAAAGTATGTGGGATTATATGCTGATATTTATATTATCTTCCAAGTGATAGTGGAAGATATTATAAATATGAGATTATGATGTCTTTACTTTCCTGTATTGTTTTTTTTACTTCTTAGTTGGAATCAATGATTAGCGATTCACAATTTGAGATATATGGTATATACTTGAGGGTTTCTTATTTGGATTATTTTGCTCGACATTCTAGTCTCATGTTGTGGGTTTCTAATTGTTGATTTCATTTAGGTTGTTTATTCCTAATTCAGTATTAATATTTAGTTACCTACGATTTGAGACATATGGTATATACATGAGGATTTCCTTGTTTGGATTATTTCGCTCGACGTACTACATCTCGTGTTGTAGATTTATAAATATTAATTCTACTTAGATGCAAGTAAATGATCTAGGTAGACTATACTTAATAGATAGGGCCTCCACTACATCTAGCAGCCTTTCTCCTAGTGCGGATGGAGGTAAGCTTGTTGTAGCACTCTGACGCTCTTGTTGTTGTTCGATCTTTTTGTTGTTTTCATTCCTTTCGGGCAGTTCAGAGCTTAGGAGAGCCGCGAGATAACTGACTTCTAGCATAGTTGTCATCACTCAGTTTTGATAGTTGAGACTCCATCGTAGATTTATATTTATTGTTCAGACATTAGAGTTTTGTATTTTATTTTGTAAAGGCTGTGTTTCTTAGTTCATTTTCAGTTGACTCATGTAAGATACATCATTTCCTATTTCAGACATCAAATGTATTTCTATTTATTCAGTTGAGACATGATTTCATTTATGAGATATATCTTTCTACATCATGTCTATTGCATATATTTTCCCTTATGTTGCCTATTTTGTACTTGCATTTATAATTGATTTCACTAGAGGATATTACTATAATTGGTGAAACATGTTGATACACAGTGTGGGTGCATGGCAGGTTTGACATCTTTGGGTTCACCCTAGACTGCAGTCATGTGTGAAAACATGGGCGTCACAGATGTGTCAATGGTGTGAAGTCAATTAGGGCTTTTATTAATTTTGTACTTTCGTTAAGAGAATTCAATCATCTATAATGGTGGAAGGAGAGTCATGGATTATAGATAATCAAACGTTATCAAATCGGAAGAGGCTTGATGAGTTGGAGAAAGGGTTTGAAGAGAATAAGAAAGAGATCAGAGGTCTAGTGGAAACAATCGAATGATTGACTTTATGCAAGGATAAAGTGATCAATGACAAAGAAAAAAAATGTCAAAAATGATTGATCACGCTAAACTCAATGGGGCATATAGAGGCTATGAAGGGTATGATGACAGATGGGACGGGCATTGATAGCTGGATTCAGATAGGGCAGAGCTAGACAGAGCTATGGTATGTCGCAGACTAAGGATGGCAGTAGCAGATGATGTGTGGGCTTCAATAGTGCCCGTGGTAGTGCTGCAAATCATCGGTATGGATATGGACATTAGAGAGGTTATAAGGGGGATGACACGGATGCATTAGGTTTTGACAGTGATAGAGAGGAGGCTAATGATAGAGATGAGTGTTTGACAAGTGTAAAGTTATCATTGAAATTTCTAGACCATCTACTCTAAGGATGATATATTGGATAGAAAAACATGAGGCATCGTTGTTGATTGTTCCTGGATCTTCCAATAATTGAGGTGTGGATCACTATTGAAGTGGGTTTTAAAGACACAATAGTAGAGACATTGAGGTACAGATCACTAATGGGGAGAAAATGCAGTGTGACGAGATTATTAGGGATGTTAGCATGAAAGTTTAAGGGAATAGGATTATGACTGATCTTCATGAGTTGGTCACTACTAGAAAATGGGTTATTGCCTACGGATATTTAGCGACGGAATTTTCCGTCGCTATAACATAACTTATGGCGACGGAAATTCCGTCGCTATAGATCCGTAGGTAAATATATATATAGCGACGGAAAAATATATTGTAGCGACGGAATATATCCGTCGCTAAAATAATAGCGACAATATTAATTTCCGTCTGTGCATTAAATATAGCGACGGAATTTCCGTCGCTAAAATACGTTTTAGCGACGGAAAATCCGTCGCTAAAACTTTTCATTGGGAAAAAAAATTTTGGGCGCGGGCGCCCAAAATTTTGGGCACCCCGCGCCCGTTTATACCCGAGACCCCCCCTTTCTTTCCCCCTCTCTCTCTCCCAGATCCCGACCCCCCCCCCCTCGTCACCGCCGCCCTCGCCGCCGTCCTATTCTCTACGGGCTGCGTGACTTTCCCACGTACGACCTGTCCGTTCCCCCTCCCTCCCGCCTTCGCCGCCGCCCCCTTCTCCTCTTCCCCCCCAGTCCGACCCCCCTCCCCCCCGCTGTTGAATCCCCCTCCCCCCGGTCGAATCCCGCCGCCCTGAGCTCAGATCCGTCGTGAGCTCCTCCTTCAGCCGCTGTCGACGCCGTCTCGTTGTCCTCACGTCACCGACAACCCCGGCAGCCCCTCTCCGCTGATCCTCTCTCCCGTCACCGCCAAGTCCAACGCCACGAACCAAGGCAAGTCCCATTTGGACTTGTTATTCTCTCATGCTCAGTTATTACAGATTAATTTCATGCTGTTTATTAAGTATAATAGATGATACATGTGGTATAAGCATAATACGTATACTGTCAGTTGATTATTAGATTAGTTCTTCTATGTTCACGATGAAAGTTATTATGGTTGTGTGTTGAAGATTAGGCATTATTGTTAGCATTTATTTTCAATATTGTAGTTGGGTAATATTATGGCGATGTTGAATTATTTTGTTATATGATGTGTCGTAATACTAGGAAAGCGAGAGAAAAGAAGTATTTTAAAGAAAATATATATTTTAAAGATTATTTTAGAAGTAACTATTATAAATAAATAAAAATAATTTATTTGTGAAGCGGATTATTTTAGAAAAATTATAATACTTTAAATTAATTTATTTTTGAGAAATATTATTTTTGGAATTAAATTGTATCTTGTGTTGGATGGTTGTAAACTATGACTATTATATCGCTAATTACATAGAAATTGCACACACTGTACACTCATATTTTCGAGCCGTAGAATACCCCGTCCAATAAATACTATATATAATCTCTTTATTTACTTGTCACATACGAGTGAATTGAAAATTTTTAGTCTATTAATGTTTGTGGGAACCTTTGAGAAGTTGAGAGTTGTAGACAAATCACATTTTGGTGTTTTGTGGGAACCTTTGTGGGAACCACGTAAAAATTGGTTGTATCGCTTTTGTGTGATTTGTAATAGCTTTTTAGGTTCCCTCGACGCGTAGTCCTAGAGCTGACGAGAGGAAGAGCTAATATCCTACTTTGATAGGATATAAGCTTCAGATTCTTGTTCCATTTGAGAAACAAGAATTCTTATTGCGACCTGACTCTCTTGTTGTGCTACCGAAGTGCTGCCGAAATTTCCGCTGCGCGCAACAAGTGGTATCAGAGCATACCGTTTGTTCAACAGTGCATTACTTGAGAAGCCTTCCTCTGACACACACTTGTCCTATAACTTAAAATGATATATGTAGGGATATGCTCACTTCCATTAATTTTTAAATTCTAGATGCGGACAATTCCTGACAAGTCGTTCATGGGCATATCACGTGATCGAAGGCATCTAGACACTCGATACAAGGATGGGATAGAAGCTTTCTTAGCCTACTCTGACACCAACCCTCTACGGTCACTCAGCGGGTTGATTTTTTGTCCTTGTAAGAATTGTAGGAATGATAAAATGCTCACTAGGAGTGACGTAAGTTTCCATTTGTCAATCAATGGATTTGATAGCTCTTATGTATTTTGGAGTCATCACGGTGAAGGCGTCCCGGTGATGCAATTAGAGGAAGAGTTTACTGATGTCGACAAGCCGACAATTGACACAACTGATATGTTGGAAGATATTCTTACCGTGCTGTCTTCGAGTGATGATAACACTACTGATATGTTTCAAGATGTAGCCCGATTGATGAGACTTGTTGAAGAAAACGAGTCACCGTTATACGAGGGTTGCACCGAGTTCACAAGGCTTTCTTTTATGCTGAGGCTTCTTCATATCCAAACACTCAGTGGGATGGCTGTTATACATTTCGATATGTTATTAGACTTGCTCAGGAAAGTCATTCCAGGCGGCGAGAAGAGCATCCCCACAACTTATTATGAAGCTCACAAGATTGTTGATACGCTGGGTCTTGATTACAAAAAGATAGACGCCTGTCCTAATGACTGTATCTTGTACAATAAGGGTAATGAAGGTCTAGAGGAATGTCCGACGTGTCATGTATCACGTTGGAAAAAACATACGGGCACATCTGAAGGCATATCATCCAATAAACAGAGCAGAATCCCTGTGAAGGTTCTCCGATATTTTCCAATTATTCCTAGGCTGCAGAGGTTTTATATGTCTGCCGAGCTGGCTGAGAATATGCGATGGTATTCGACCGATCGTAAAGAGGACGGGAAATTGAGACATCCTGCTGATGGTGAGGCATGGAAGCATATCGATCGTATATACCCTGACTTTGGTAAGGAGTCTCGGAATATTAGGCTGGGGCTTGCTAGCGACGGATTTAATCCGTTTGGAGTAATGAGCTCTGCTTGGTCTACCTGGCCAGTGTTGCTGACACCGTACAACCTGCCGCCGTCGATGTGCATGAAGCAGCCATACATGATACTGTCACTCTTGATCCCTGGAAGATATTCTCCTGGAAATGACATTGATGTTTTCCTCCAACCATTAATTGACGACTTGAAGCTTCTCTGGGATGAAGGCGTCAGCACTTACGATGCTTATGGTAAGGAGGCTTTCCGTATGCGTGCAATGGTCATGTGGACAATTAATGACTTTCCAGCATATGCTAACTTGTCTGGATGGTCGACGAAGGGTCAGATTGCTTGTCCGGTTTGCATGTCAGATTATGAGGGAAAGTTCCTGAAATACAGCCGCAAGTTCTGTTATTGGCAACACAGAAGATGGTTACCTACAGGGCACAAGTTCAGAAAGTTAGTAGGAAAGTTCGACTTGGATGTCATGCACATCGAGAAGAACATATGCGAGAATCTCTTGAACACTTTGTTGCAGGATGGGAAAAAATCAAAAGATGACTTAAGGGCACGTCGAGACCTAGCAGAATTGAACATCCGTCCCGAACTGCAAGCTATAGATAAGGGTGACGGAAAGTTTGTACTCCCAGCCTCCCGTGTCACACTGTCGAAGGATGAGATCCATAATATGTGTTTATTTCTAAAGTCCGTGAAGACACCGGATGGTTATGCTTCAAACATTTCAGCAAATGTGCATATTGAGGATAGGAAAATTTTGGGACTCAAGACACATGACCATCATATTCTATTGCATCAACTTCTCCCGGTTGCGTTGCGACATGCTGAGAAGGAACTCGCGATGGTGGTAATAGAATATTGCGGTTTCTTCAAGCAGTTGTGCTCCAAGGTGATTGATGTCAGGGAGTTTGAAGAATTAGAGGGACGTGTAGCCAATACACTGTGTAAAATAGAAATTCTATTTCCACCCTCGTTCTTTACGGTCATGGTGCATCTCACAATACATTTAGCATATGAAGCCCGCATCGCAGGACCAGTTCAATATCGCTGGATGTACCCTGTGGAGAGGTATTTATTATTATAATGCTTAATTAATATTTGTTAAATTACGTATATCAGTTTTATTTTGTCAGAAATCATGAAACTATATGCTTGTAGGTATTTGGGTTTCATGAAACATTTGATGCATAATCGTGCACGTCCTGAAGGATCGATAGCAGAGAACTATATAAGTAATGAGAGTTTGAATTTCATCTCTCGTTACTTGCGGGGTGTGGAGACAAGGCTCAACCGTCCCCAACGAATAATTGACGGAACATTCTATAATGATCGTGGGGAGGACACTAGATTCCCCAGAATGGAGCTAGATCAAGCCCACACATATATCTTGAGTAATGATACTACATTTAACATATACGCGGCGTAAGTATTTAACTGTTTGAATCAGATCATATCACATCATAATAACTATCTCTATTTAACTGTTGTAAATGATTTTATTCTAGGCTTCACATCCGATATGTCCAGACTATTCTTAAATGCAGAACAAAAAACAAAAGAGTTATGGACACACACTCTAGACAATTCCCTGCATGGCTGAAGGGTGAAGTAAGATTTATTTACATTTCTGATTCGTATATCAAATATGTGCCTGCCAACAGATATTTAAACTATTTGTTTCTTTTCTTAAAGGTTGACCGACGTATTACGAATGGGGTTAACCTGCCTGAAAAAATATGTTTATATGCCAGAGGTCCTTCTAACGTGGTAAAGCGTTATGGAGGCTACTGTATCAACGGCTTTAGGTTTAACACCATCGGTTTCGAAGAGAGACGACAAACGCAAAATAGCGGTGTGTTCTGCTCCTTCTCGCAACTGTCATACGCTAGTTCAAAAGATCTAAATCCGATACAAGGTGAAATCTATTGCTACGGTCAGGTAGAAGACATTGTGGAGATTTTCTATGGGATTAATAATGAAGTCAGACATGTGATGTTTAAGGTTCATTGGAGTGAGCTGAAAAAGGCGAAGGATGACTACGGTTACACACTCGTTAATCTTAACAAGGAAATATATCAGACTGAAAAGTACATGTTAGCTGCTCACGCAAAACAGTGCTTTTATGTCAAAGATATAATGAAAAATGACGAATGGGTTGTCCTTAAGAATCCGCCTAGATCCTACATTCATGAAGCCGTGTCTGATGAAGATCATGAAGATGTTATCTTGGCCGACGAAACAGTTGCTGAGTTTTCCTTGACACAAAATAATCTGGTGGATGAAATTGCACTGGCACGCCCTGATGTACCTGCGGTTATATGTGAGCCAAGGCGTAAAATCAAAAAACGAGTCCACGGTAGAGTCGATAAAACTATAAGGACAGTCCTTTTGTCGGCACGCACACGATCGCAGGCTAACCGCACACGGTCGCAGAGTAGAGCCTCAACATCATCATAATAATATAATGCTTGGTTATGATTTAAAAAGAACATTCATGTATCTGTTTGACTGGTTAACATGTATCAGTTTGTGTTATGTATTATAGTATTGCCTTTATATTATCTGTTTGACTGGTTATCATGTATCAGTTTGTGTCACGTATTATAGTATTGCCTTTATATTATCTGTTTGACTGGTTATCATGTATCAGTTTGTGTCATGTATTATAGTATTGCCTTTATATTATCTGTTTGACTGGTTATCATGTATCAGTTTGTGTCATGTATTATAGTTTTGTTGGGTACTCATTATGTTTTCAAAGTATAGATGACAAACGGATTACGTAAGAGAGCGCTTGAGAGACTTTTAGGTAGACGACGTGGAGGCGACGCACATGGCTCTACGTCAGGTATTTTTATTAATTTATTATATCTGTACATTTCTATAAACTATTAATACGAGCCTAACATTATTTTTTCACATTTCCTACGCAGGCCGCATCGCTGCTACACATGACGGGCCGCCACAGGACACAGGACGAGGAGATGCTCCACCTGATGCGGAGACACTCGTTGATCCTGCTCAGCATGCAGAGATGCCGCCGTCGCCTCCTCCGCATGCAGATGTATTGGAGGAGCGCCGATTTGAGCCATATAGCGCAGCTGTAGAAGCTGCGCCACTACCGCCGGATTCTATTCCGGATCAGCGAGCCCACGACCCGGCCAAGGTGAAGGAGGATTGGGATGCTTATCATGATTTGCGACTTATCATACAGCAGAGGTATGAACAAGCAAGGCGTAGATGCCTCGAATTGAAAGGTGTGTATAGATTTTTATAGTTTATCTGTTAATATTTTAATTTGTATTATCGATATTGATTGATTTATATTTCACCTAAATTTCAAATATTCGTAGGTACCGAGCGACCTACTAGGCGCGGCCGCAGTGGTACCAAGCCACAGAACCTCGTCCCAGATATTCGTCGGAGGGCCGTGATCCGATGGGAGAACGGCGTTCCTGTCGGGCCATTTGCTAACTCTTTTAACAATTTCCTCGCCTCTTTAGCCAGGAGACATGATTTCTTCAACATATATTTGACGTGGAAGTTGCAGCGGATTGATGCGCTGGTGGCTTGTTGGCGATATATATGTGTGAGTCATTTATTTTAATTCTCATAATTATTAGTCATTTTATTATTTTGTTTAACACACTGATTTGTATCTCTTTTTTCATTGTATGATGAAGCGATTTTTCTTTCTTGACGATTACGCTTGTGCCTGGACTTACTGCTTCACGCAAATCAATCTATCGTTCAAGAGGTGGCGGTCAGAGCTGAAGAAAAAATATTTTACTCGCATCACAGAAGATTGGGAGCGTTACTGGCATCTTGACGAGCGCGTAGATGGAGTTGATTTTTTTACACTTTGCGATTATTGGGACACGGCCGAAGCTCAGGTATTATTGAAGTATATATCTTCGTTTATTGTTTGAAATTCTATATTATATCTGTTTAACATTCTTTTGCAGGAACAAGCTGAAATAGCAAGGAGGAACCGCAATGCGCCCCGCAGTTACGAGCATCACGGGGGCTCCAGGTCCTTCAGCCAACATTATCATCAATTGGCGCTTGAGGTATATAATATATTAGCTCTTAGGTTATCAATTTGAGTATAATTTATGTGTTATGCGTTAATGATATATGTGAATAAAATAGGGAAGGGGAGAACTCGGGCATTTTGCAGATCGTATTCTGACTGGTTGGAGTCCAAATTACGCTGATGAAGTGAAGAAAGCGCAGAACCGGGATCTGGCTGTAAGTAGCAGTTAATTTGTATATTTAATTTTTATAATAATGCATTTTAAATGTGTTAGAATTGACCGTGTTGTTTTGGTATATCGCAGGAGAAATTACATGCTAAGGTGCAGGAGCAATTATCACAGACTCAGGTCGATTCTAACACTCAGACCCGATTAAGTAGAGAGGATGAGGATAGCATCATCGAGACGGTCATTGGACCGAGTAGGAAGAACAGATACAGGTGGAGAGGATCCGAGCATCGGC
>BQKN01001009.1:724316-737785 GCA_022839385.1 Asparagus kiusianus
CCGATAATGGTGGTTTTAAGAACATCATCAAAACATAAGGGCTAACACTTGAAAACTCTTAAACTAACTAGCCCAAAACTTGATTTTCATTTTTCTTCATTTCATCTAGAAGTTTGAGGGTAAGGGGTATATATAGGTTCATAGAACAAGGCCCAAAAACCAAGAAAATCTAAGGAAAAAGATCAAAATCCAAAAAATTAGCAAAGCTGAAAAACTAGGCGTTAAAGTGTCATCAGTCGACTGATAGTATTGTTCAGTCAACTGATGAGCTGATCGTTAGAGGTTGCTCATCCTTCATTGATCGACTGATAAAATCATCAGTCGACTGATGACCTGCTTCGGTCGACTGATGATTCATCAGTCGTCTGAGCAAAGATATTTGCTTATTCCAGTCACTTTCATCGGTCGATTAATAACCTTGGTCAGTCGACTGATAATGTGCACATGTGTTTTTCTAAGCAGTAAAAATAAACTTTGACTCCCTCTAAAAATAGAAAATAAATTCTAAAAAATATAAAATCTATGAAAATGTTTGTAAACATGAAAATAAATATATTACAAAAGAAAATTTTGAAATATCATTTCCCGTTTGTGAAAACTCTTCATTTTGCAAAAAAAAACTTACAATTACGTGTTTGTTTAAAACACTTGATTTTTGACATTTGACTTAAACTGAGTTAGTTAAATTGATTTATAGATGTAATAAAAGATGGATACATGGATTATTTTGTCCATAAACCAAGAACACAATATTTTCTTGAAAATACCAATATTATGATAAAATCAAAGAATGTGTTGTTGGCCTACTTGTTTTGATGATGTTTAACAAATAATTTATCACTAATATTGTTTGTCTAGTATTTGTGTTTTTTATTTATTATAGACAAACAACGAGTTGGAGGATGGATGGAATCGAGCCTTAACAATCATATCAAATGGAGGTTGGCAGAACTGTGGAGTGAAGCAACGTCAATTCAAGTTAAAGATCCAATTACAAGCTTCTTCCGCAAAGTTTACCAAGTCATGCTCATTGAAGACCTTCATCAAGCTTGGGTATATTTAGTATAGGTTTATATTATGTGTGTTTAATACTCTAAGCTTAATATCATATACACACACAATATTGGATTTTCTCACAAAATGAGCTATTTTGAGAAAACTTTGTGATATTGTTTTATTGACCATGTTTACTTTATATTCATGTGTTATAATGTTTATGAAGACATGTCATAAAGTTTCAATATGCGTTTAAACTTTTTTGTCAAAAACATGTTCTTAACAAATTCATATTCATGCATGTTTTTATAAAATAATGAGTTTTCACAATTGAGAAATAAAAATTAAAAATTTATTTTTGTAACATGTTTGTTTTCATATTTGTAATTTATTTGTTATGTTTAATGGAATTTACAAAATCATGTTCTTGTTCGTGCACATGTTCGTGCATGTTTTACAAAACAGATAAGTTTTTATAAATGGGAAGTGATATTCAAAAAATTCTTTTTTTGACATGTTTATCTACATGTTTAGAAACTTTCCTAAAAATTTTACTATTTTTGGAGTTGATTTACTGTGCCCAATTGATTTTACAAAATCATGTATGTCAGCAGATTTTTAGAAACTGTATATCTGTGTTCAAACATTTATTTCTCTTATCTGAGAAATTCTTTTTCAGAAATTCTTTCTCTAAAATGTTCTTATACATGTCTATAACCTTTCCTCAAAATTTTATAATTTTTAGAGTTGATTTACTATTTTTAATTGATTTTACAGAGCTGGATATATAGTGCTATAGTATCAGCGGTCGACCGCGCTACAGTGCGGTCGACCGACGAACTCTCTGGAAAAATCCTCCGTTTCTGACCTTGTTCGCGGTCGACCGTGATTTTTCTCGGTCGACTGCTGTAGTTCCAATGGCTATTTTCGAGCCGTTGCAGAGTGTTTTTTTTTTTTTGTCTTTTTATTGGCTTTCTCTTACCTTTGGGGTTTCATATAAATACCCCCTTACCTCAGTTTTTACAGTATGACAAGAGAATTTTTTAAAGAGTTTTAAAAAGGGTTTAAGCTTGTTTTAAGCTTGTTTAAGGGTTTGGTTTATGAAGAAAGTTTTTACAAGAGTTTGAGGAGATTATCAATTGTATTTTGGGCATTCAATCCATCTCTCTCTCTTGTCATTTAGAGAAGTTTTTCTAAACTCAACTCTAGCTTTTATTTATAATTATTTGTTGATTATCATTTCTATTAAAGCTAGTTTTATATTGAGTTTAGGTTTGATTTTACTCATTGTTACACACACCCACTTTGAGCTTATTGTATTTGCATACATAATATATTTGGGGTTGTGAGAGTTGTAACTTTGAGTGTGAGCTTTTATTGTGTTCTCATCCATAGTAGAGAACAAACAATTATTGTATTGAGCCTAATTATAAGATTCACTTTGTAATACACTTGTACACCGAGTGAGGAGTGTGTGGTGAGAGTCGGGGATCGTTCTAAGAGGAGTGGCGTCGGTTGACGAACCTAGGGAGAGGTTGTAACCGAGCACTTGAGGGAGATACGGCTAGGTCCAACACTTGTGTGGGTGTAGAGTGTGATTGCATAGTGTTTGTTGTGTGAGAGTTTTCGGTGAACTTGTAAACCAAGTGTGTAGAAGTTCCGGCTTCCAAACCGGATTGTGATAGTGGATTTCTCCCCGGGAGTGGGGAGCGGAGACGTAGGACGGAAGGTCCGAACTCCGTGATCATTTAATTGTGTTTGAATGTGCTTTGGCGTTTATTCATATTTGTGCTCATTGATCATATCGCCATGGTCTCATTATTTAGCTTGTCCACTATCTAGTTCATATTGTTTACCCCTTGTGTTTGCATATCCTTGCAATATCTTATTGTATATCTCTTTGTTAGGATATATCATCTTGTGCTAGTTTATATATCCTTGCATATATATTTCATCATATAGGATATATCTCATTGTTCATATTGCTTATCCTAGCTTATATAGTTGTTATATTTCATACTTGATAGGATAACTTATTAATTAATTTTAATTGGCATTTAATCGGATTAGATTAGCATAAGACCCTAATCACCCCCCTCTAGGGTCTAACATGTGTGTGTGTGTGTGTGTGTGTGTGTGTGTGTGTAATATTGAGCTTGAAGTATCAACACACAATATATAAATCCTAAAATAATATACCCAAGTTGTTTGCATATGAAGATTTGTTCTTGAGCATTGACTTGATTTGTATAAGCTTCATTTGAGGTATCGTTATTACAAAACTTTTTCAACCTGGATACATGTTAAACAAAAATACTGGAAAATATATAGTTATAAATTGTTTGTTAATTATCAAAACTAGATTAGATAGTAGGCTCATAAACATGAGTCCTAATAGTTGGGTGATGTGAAGATGAAATTTAAGGTAATACGAATGATGTTTAATTTGAAGGACACAAAACGCTCTTGGTTCCAAGAATTAAAGAGCCGTGAAGCTAATTTATTTGAGCAGTTATGCAAAGGTGGAGCACATTGCTTTGCTATTATCATGGATGCTTGGGATCGGGAAGTTCTAAGGATCTTCTACTGCTGGTTGAGCATAGATTTGGAGGTCATGGAGAGGATCCATTGAATGCTAGGGTGCGGGAGGTAGTATTGAGATATCAGAGGGTCACAGAGGTACCAACCAATTTACCACCATCGAGAGTATGAAATCACAAAATTGTTATGAAGGATCAGTCAAAGCTAGTTAATGTACCATTTTATTGCCATGCATACTTTCAGAAGGACGAGATCAAAAGGCAGGTCTAAAAGATGCTAAAGAGTGGTTTAATCAGGTCGAGTCGGAGTCCATTTTCTTTGTTATTCTCTTGGTGAGGAAGAAGAATGGAACATGGAGATTTTGTACATATTATAGGACTCTGAACAAGACCACGGAGAAGGATTGATTTTCAATTCCTACTAGGGACGAGATGTTATATAGTTTCATGGGGCTATAGTGTTTGCAAAGTTAGACTTAATGGCTGGCTATTACGAGGCTTGGATGAGGGAGAAGGATATACACATGATGGCATTTTGGATGCATTCAGGGCACTACGAGTACTTAATGATATCGTTCAAAGTGTGCAATGCGCCTTCTGCATTCCAAATAGCAATGAACATCATGTTTTGACCATATTTGAGAAAGCATGCATGTTTTGATATTTTCTTTGATGACATATTAGTGTATTCATCCACTATAGAGGAGCATTTGCAACACTTGGACTAGGTTCTGAAGATTTTGGAGGAAAACAACTTCTTCATTAAGCTATTGAAATGTAACTTTGCAAAGTTTGAGTCAAAGAATTTGTGGCACATTATCTCAGGCAAGTGGGTGAAGGTATTTGAGAAGAAGATTGCTTTAATGTTAGATTGGCCTTTGCCTAAGGATGTATTGGCTTTGAGAGGGTTTTTACGATTGATAGGCTACTACTAAAGATTTATTTGGCACTATGGATTGATTGCCAAGCTATCGACAGACATGTTGAATAAGGATATATTTCAGTGGATGGATGAGTCATGGCGAGCATTTGAGGACCTAAAGAAGTCTATGTATTGAACTTTTGTACTTGCATTATTAGGTAGACTTTTCGAAGGAGTTTTAGGTGCATACTAATGCTAGTGTCAAGAGGATAGGAGTAGCTTTTGTACAAGAAAAGAGGCCGATAGCCTATATACCAAAGGCATTATGACCATAAAAGAGAGCCTGGAGTATTATGCTTAGGAAATGTTAGCAGTGGTACATGCAGTGAGGGTGTAGAGACCATATTTGCTGAGAGAAAGTTCACCGTTTTTACTGATTATCATGTGTTGAGACACTTGTTGGAGCAAAAGATTATTACTCGAGAGTAGCAGAAGTTCATGGTGAAGTTTTTGAGGTTTGAGTATGACATCAGTTGGGAAAGGAGAACAAGGTTACTGATGTGCTCGCACGTAAGGAGCAGAGTTTGGTTCTATATACTGTGTACACTGGGGAGGATGCAAGTTTATTTGCCATTAGTGAAAGTTGATTGAAGGATTTAGGATCACACATGATAGGCAGTGCAGATAGATGAGTGTGCCAGAGATATTAGTCATAAGATTGAGTGCTGGGACTCAGGTGTGCAATGGTATGAATTCAAAGATGGGCTGCTTTTCTACAAAAGCTACATGTATGTTCTCGGAGTACCAGGCTTAAAGGATAACATTCTATCTCATTTTAATGGCAGAGAGAGGGAGGTCATTCAGATTGGCTTTTAGACTTATGTTAGGACAAAATATTTCTTTTTTTCTATTAGGAAGGAAAAAAGGCAATGATGGAGGGGAAAGTAGCAACATGTGATGCGTGCTAGAAGGTAAAGTATGATCAGATGTCTCCAATGGGATTAATGCAACCCTTGCTTATTCTAGAGAGGATTTGGGAGGACTTGACGATGGATTTCATAGAGTGGTTGCCTAGTTGTCGGGGGTTTGAGGTTATGTTAGTCGTGGTAGATCGCTTGAGTAAGGGGCACACTTCATTCCACTAAAGCATCGCTTTACTACAGCGAACATAGCTCTGATTTTTACAGAGAATGTGGTCAAGTTGCATGGAATTATGAGGAGTGTAGTCACTCATCGAGGAAAGCTATTCATGAGTTCCTTTTGGTAGGAATTATTTGCATTACAGAGAGTAAGCTGAAGGGGAGTTCATACTATCATCCACAGATTGATGAACTGACAGAGGTGACTCATAATTTAGAGCAGTGTTTAAGGAGTTACTATCATAAGGAGAATAAGAGGTGGAAGGATTTTATTCAGTGGGTTGAGTATTGGTACAATACTTCATTCTATTCGTCAATCCAGAAGAGTTTGTTCGAGGTAATATATAGATGGCTACCACCTATTCTACAGTCTTATGAGTTGAGGATGGCGAAGAACGATGAGGTGGAGTAGGAGTTATTGGCGAGGGATGACTTGCATGGTGTGAAGAAGGAGTTAGCTAAAGCCAGTAGTGGATGAAGAATTATTATGAGGAAGGGTGACATGATGTGACCTTTGAGCCTGGTGATTTAGTGTATTTGAAACCACAGCCACACCGACAGAGATCCTTAAAGAAGAGGTTTAATGTGAAGTTATCACAATAATATTATAGGCTCATTAAAGTATTACAGTAGATTGACGAGCTAGCATATAAGTTGGAGTTACCCAGAGTCCTCTTTTTGCAACCAATTTTTCATGTATCCACGCTGGAAAAAAAAGTTGGAGAGGGTGGGGGGTTAGGGGGTGAGGGTGGTTCCAATTTTCTAGTGAATGAATTATCTTTATTTGATTCAGGGGATAACATGTTATTAGTTTCTACGGATGTGATTCGTTATAGGAGTTGAATGAAGCGGCGCACTAGAGAGGGGGTGTGGCAAGTGTTAAGAAATTGGAAGAACTTGACGAAGGACGAGACTACATGGGAGGACTATGATGAGCTCAAGGAGAGGTTTTCCTAATCTTACACTTAAGGACAAGTATAGTCCCAAGAAGGCGGGAATGATATGATTCCATAGCGATCAATGTGTAGAAGCGATCGTGCTTGACTACCGCACAATTACAAGAAGTTACATTCTAAAGGAATTTGAGTCCGAATAGGATTTGTTTTGATTATAAATAGAATTTATTTAGGAGTATGAATTTGTTTACAAATATAACTTGTTTAGGAATAATATTGAATTGCTTATGAGTAAGGGGTTTTTGTGCAAAAAAAAAGCTAAAACAGTGGCTATTTAGGCCGGCTATACATAAGTTTTTTTTTGTGTGTGAAGAAAAACTTTGGAGAATTATTAATAAAATTAGGATTTATGGATAGGCTTATTTGCAGAATTTTAGATTTTTTCTTGAAGTTCTTAGGTTACATACTTTGCTTTATTCGTCGATGCTTGCATAGAGGCTTAATACCACTTGATATATCAATGGTGCAAAATCAGCCGGGGCTCTCATCATGTACATAATAAGAAGAAGTCTAACATGATCAAGATGGCAATGGAGACCCACAACATCAATGAACAAATGGGAAATGAGGATGTGAAGCCTTCTCGAGAATAAACACAATTTAGACTGGTTGTAGATTATGTATTATCTTTTGGGTGGTAGATTTTCAGATGATGCTTTAGCTGTGGCGAAAGCTTATTTTTGTTTACTTATAACATTATCGGAATGTCTTTTGTTATGCCTTGTTTTGCAGTGGGTGACGATCATGATCTGCTCCTTATCCTCCAAGGCACGGTGAACTGATTACTTCATGTGCTGTTATAAGTCTAAATGAATTTGGAGGACACTTTTAGCATCATAATTTGTAAATACGTTTGATTATTAATATATTTTAAGAGTTAGGCACCTTGACTTGCTTTTTATCTCAAGAAAAAAGAAAAAAAAGTTTGTTAGATCTTTTGCTAAATTTATGTCACGTGCTCAGCGTGTGATACTCCCATCTAGGAATTTAGTTTTTTTGGATACTTACTAGTAATTATATGAAAGAGATCTAGTGTATCACAAAAGGAGATGTACTTAATTGTAACTTAGCAGCATTCATGTATCAAAGTGTTAGAAAATACTTTTTAGAAATCATCAAATTTAAAAAATGGGTAAATTTTAGGGTACCAAAATGAATTAACCGTACTTTATATGTATTATATTATCAATTGGAAGCCAGAAAGGGACTGTGGGATGATCTAAATAGCACCTGTCAAAGCATTGGCAATGCACCGTGGCTTCTGTGTGGTGATTTCAATGCCATGATAAGTTTAGAGGAAAAGTTAGGAGGAGCTATTCTTACTGAAGCTGACACAGGTGATTTCTACAATTTTATAGAAGTATGTGCTCTAAGTCATCTTAAAACTCAAGGTTGTTTCTTTACATGGAACAACAAGCAAAATGTTGATGCTAGAGTATGGAGTAAACTGGATAGAGCTCTGGTAAATGATGCTTGGATTAATAATTTCAATTCTAGTCATGTTGAATTCATGATGCCTGGGATTTCAGACCATTCTCATGCTATAGTTTCAGTATATGAGGATACTTTTCAAGGGAAAAAACCCTTCAAAATTTATAAAATGTGGATCAAACATGACAGTTATATTCCTATAGTCTCTAATATTTGGCACCAATCCATACAAGGATATTCAATGTTCTCTGTCTATACAAAGTTGAAAGTTCTTAGAGGAGCTCTGAAGGATCTCAACAAGAAGCACTTCAGTAATATAAGTGAACAAGTGCTTAGAGCAAATAATGCTTTAGAGGAGGCTTAGAAAAATCTTCAAGTAAACCCTCTAAATCATGATCTTATTAGACAAGAAAAAGAATGTTATTGTTCTTATAACAAGCTCCTAGATTGTGAGTTGTCTTTCTACAAACAAAAAGCCAGAATTGCTTGGTGTGTGCAAGGGGATAGAAATAGCAGATTCTTTCATGATTTAACCAAATCTAATAGGCACAATAATAGAGTTGTGGTCATATACAATAACAGGGGGACATGATCACTGATGGAGATGCTATTGTGAAGGAATTAGTGTCATTTTACAAAAATCTTATGGGTACTGCAATCAACACTCATCCAGCAGATATGAATATAATTAAAGCTGGTCCTTGTCTCAGTGATTCTCAAATCAATATGCTATCAAATCCAATTACAGATGAGGAGATTAAATCTACAATCTTCTCTATGTCTGAGGATAAATCACCAGGGCCTGATGGATACAGTGTTTCTTTCTTTAAATCTGCATGGAATATAGTTGGAGCTGAGGTTACTTTGGCCATCAAAGATTTTTTTCAAGACTGGAAAGCTCTTGGGGATTGCAAATTCAACTTCAATCACTCTTATACCAAAGGTACAATGCCCAAAAACCCCATTAGACTTTAGACCTTTTTCTTGTTACAATTGTATTTACAAATTCATATCAAAAATAATTGCAAATAGAATAAAATCTATAATGGGTAGCTTAGTGAATGAAGCACAAAGTGCTTTTGTACAAGGGAGGCAGATAACTAGCAATACTATGCTAGCTGAGCTTGTTAAAAGCTACAGCAGGAAACATATCTCCCCAAGAGCAATGATCAATATTGACATTAGGAAGGCTTTTGACTCTATAAGTTGGAACTTCATTCAATCTGTTCTCACTGGCCTGGGTTTTCCTAAAGTTATGATTAATTGGATAATGGTCTGCATTACAACTCCTAAGTATTCTATCTCTTTCAATGGTGGTCTCCATGGATATTTCAAAGGGGAACGTGGGTTGAGGCAAGGAGATCCACTCGCTCCCTATCTCTTCATCCTGGGAATGGATTATCTGTCTAGGAGCTTGGCCACATTAAAGGAAGATATGGCATTTAAGTTTCATCATAAATGCAAGAAACTCCAGATTTCTCATCTGATTTTTGCAGATGACTTACTATTATTTGCAAAAGGGGAAACTTATTCAGTGCAAAAACTCTATCAGAGCTTTAAATCATTTGGTAAAGTATTTGGATTAGAAGCAAATCCTGATAAATGCTCAATCTTCTATGGAGGAGTAGAGGACTCAGTTAAAGCAGAAATTGCAAATATACTTGGTTTTGTAGAGGGGTCAATGCCTATAAAGTATCTGGGAGTTCCTCTAATTACAAAAAGATTATCCTATAGTGATTGTTCCCCCTGTTTGATAAGATCACAAGACAGCTTCAAAGCTGGACTAAGCACAGGAAACTAACATATGCAGGCAAATTGCAGATTATTAAAAGTGTGATCTTTGGAGTGCTTATCTATTGGACATCGAATTATATTTTACCTGTAAAAGTTCTTCGCAGGATAGATGAAATACGTAGGCATTTTCTGTGGGGAAAAGATGAGCATACTTTCAGGATGTCTCTTGTAGCTTGGGAAAAAGTCTGCTTAGGGATGAAACAAGGTGGCCTGGGGATTTTTTCAGCTCAAATCTGGAATACAGCTTCCGCTCTAAGAATATGGTCCATACGTTCGAATAAGGAATCTCTTTGGATTAAATGGATCCATAAAAATTATCTCACACATGGAGATGTTTAGTAGATTGAAGCAAGATCAGGAGACTCATGGATGTGGAAGCAATTACTTAGAATTAGAAACAAGGTGATGGCTGAATTAGGTGGAGCTGAAAATGTCAAGATCCTAATCATGTCAATTCAAAGCCAAAATTGTCGACATTATACAAAAAATTGTCCCCAGTTACTAACTTTGTACCATGGCACAAAACTGTGTGGGGTGGTCTCAATGTGCCCAAACATGCTTTCATCAGCTGGCTGGCAATACATAATAGGCTTCTCACTCAAGATAGACTCCTGAAGAGAGGTATAAATCAGAGCTAATATGTGTTGTCTGTGCACGGGGACAAATATTGAGTCAAGAGACCATTTGTTCTTTGAATGCAATTTTTCCTCCTACATATAGAACTCAATCATGGACTGGATGAATTTCAAAAGGAAATCCTGTAACTTGTGTTAGATTTGGAGGTGGTTTTCAAGTATGAGAGGTAATGCTCTACAGATCAAGCTCAAAAGATTAGTTTTGACAGCTTCAATTTACTGTATATGGAGAGAGAGGAATGCAAGGCTGTTTACGCAGAAGATGAATAGTGCGGATCACTTGATCAATGTCATAACGTTTGAAGCCTCTACCATCATTTATAACAATCCCATCTAATTGGGATTGACAGGTTTTTTGAGGAGTGTATCCGTTTCTGTTTTGAGCTCTCAGCAACGAATGTGCTAAGATTTTTCTTGAGGTGTACATAACTTCATATATGATTGATGAATAAAAATTTTCATTTACCAAAAAAAAATTAAGGACTGCAGTGTGAACAAATATCGAACATTAAGCTTGACTAAAATTGAAGAGATTTCACTTAAGCAAAATTGAAGAGTATGCGATATGAGAATATTGAAATGAAGTGTTTCTTCAGTTCAGTCGTCTTAATTAATTAGACGATGAAATGAAGTGCCCTGCGAGATCAGATAAGAGGCTTTCTATTTGGAATCAAGAAAATTATATTTGAATTTGGATTAGATTCAACTTCTTACCACTTTAGGCAGCTGGCTAGAGGTACGTGGTAAAGTAGGAAAAGCTTTTGAAAGTCTAAGTTACTAGGTGTATAAGAAAATTGATTAGACAAATTAAGAACATTCCTTTTAAACTGAGCTTTTGCTTGAATTCCGAAATTTCTCGTGGAGCTTATTGTTCCCATGATTAATGACCAGCGAGCCATACTAAGCTAAATGGCTGTAAATGACCGAATTAGAGTTCAATTTTGATGCACTTGATGGAAAATCTCTCTGTACATGAGCTTTCTTCATCCATGAACTTTGGACTTCGAATTGTAATCACACATACATGTATATTTTCTTGTGTTTATCTTAATTAGTAGTATCTTAAGAACTTGTTCAAGTCGATTAAGACTTTTGTAGGCTCCGATATATCCACAACAAAGAAGACCATCGATCCTCATGGCCTTGAATAAGGTTTTGAGTTAGAAACGTATTGTTTCACTTGAATGTATCAATACGTTAATTAATTAAAAATCTTAGGATTATTTGAGAAGGTTAATTTAAAAAACTTCGGGGTGTTTCCTGATGATCTCATTACCGTTTTAATTCCCGCACCCTAAGAAACTTCGATTGGTTTTACACATATAACCCTTCAAAATTTCTTCTATTTCACTAAAACCCTTGAAGAATTTTTACTTTAACCTCCTGAAATAACACCGTCAAGTGTAATATTGTATCACCTTCCAAGCACGTGATTGAAAAAAAGGCTAAAATAGCTCACAACCCTAAAAAATCATCCTTTAATAAGTACCCTTTTATCCTTTTTAGCATATGATTGCAGAAGATCATAGCACGCGCGATGACGTGAATTTCTGATAGTTTCATGCGTGGATCATCCATTACGTACTCATGTGAGAAATATGAACTTCAAAATTGTGTGTATGAGTTTCTAACTCTTTTTTCTTTGTTTCTGAAAGTAACATACATTCCATATCCTTCTGAAAGTAACATACGTTATGAAAAATTTAACCTATAATTTGACGAATTATTATCATAATCAAACACGGAGTTTATATCCCATTATTTTATTAGCAGCAGGGGTGGGGGAAGGAAGGTGGGGTCCGGGTCCCCATCTTATATAGTGTACGAGTCTCTATCTATGCGACAAAGGAAAAAAGTTACGTCTCTAGTAGCGGATCCTCTCTCCAACTACAAGCATAATAAGTGAGATGCAACCTCCTCTAGCCTTTGGTATACGCTCACTTTTGCTAACTGCTGACAGATAGCGACTGAAGATGCGTAGAGAACCTGAGGCATATAACTTAAGCAGAAGCCAAAAAAAGACAGCCAATTTGGATCTAGAGGTGGGTGTGGGCTAATTTGAACCGTGGGCCGAATCGGCCTAGTCTTTCTTGGATCAAGGCCCGACCCGGTCTACCCAACTCGGCTCATGATATACCCGGTCCGTGGGTCGGGCTGGGCTCCACTCTAAACCCGTGGACAAAAAAGTAAGCTCGGCCTATGTCCAACCCGTACCGGTCCAGATCAGCTTTATCGGCCTTAGGTGATAGACATTTTGATATAATTTTAGTAGTAACACAATTGAAAATTGAAACCTCTGAGTGTTTGAGTTGTAATTTTAGTAGTAGCAGAGATTTTCTAAGCTCTATTTAGTATTTTGATTAATATTTGAAATCATTTTTTATTTATTCAAATACTTAAATTATTGTGAATATTTTATCATTTGATATAATTCCATCACAAGTTGGAAATTTGTAGGGTTTAGACTTTCAGAAGATAAAATACAAGTTGTCCTCTCTAAACTATACCTACTAATATAGCAAAAAATTTGAAAAGAAAAATATTGAACGGAAAAAAGAGTAATGCCCGACTAACGACCCGAACCGTCGTGGGCTGGGTTAGTGACGGCCCATCACCATGACGGCTGGGGGCTGTGCGCTCGGTGTAGCCTCAGACCTGGGAACAAAGTCCTCAACCTCCCTCACTGAGGCCTACCCAGACCAGGCCTGAACCGGGTTGGACCCAAAACTGACGGCTGATTCATGGATCAAGTCTGACCTGACCCATGCCTACCCTATTTGGATCCTCTAGGCGTAAGGATAAATGTAGTAGATAATTGATTTTTATTTTTATTCTCATGGATTAATTATTTATATACACGTAACAAACATGCGCTGATATGCTAGATGTCACACCCTCAACCACACCCTCTTTCTCATTTGCTACAGTGCACCGGGCCCCACATGGGATTTTAAATTTTTAAAATCCCATGTGGAGCCCGGTGCACTGTAGCAAATGAGAGAAGGAGTGTGGTTGAGGTTGTGGTTGAGGATGTGCCCCTATCATTTTCCTTTCCATATCCCAACTTTATCTCTCTCTCTCTCTCTCTCTCTCTCTCTCTCTCTCTCTCTCTCTCT